>CM077669.1:275865654-276023154 GCA_039707655.1 Elymus sibiricus
TCTTAAACCTTCGGCCGCCGGACGTCGCCGCTCGATTCGCTCCATCCAGGCCCTCCCAGAGTTTGCCAAGTCGACTGTCATCACCGCAGTGAGCCGCTGCACCTTTCCCCCCATCTCTCCCCCCCCGAGTTCTTCCTCCAGCGTCGATCCCCGCCATGGCCATGAGCTCTTCGCCACTGGCGATGTCGCCGCCGTCGATGGAGGGAACAACCGACGCGTCTGAGCACGGGATTGAGTTCTCGAAGCTCCCAGCAACCCATCCATGTGCCCCGCATGCCGCCCCATGCCCTGTAGCCCCGGACCCGCTCGAGCCCGAGCTCCGACCGCCGCGGACGCCGTCGCCGCCGTTGGTTCAGTGCACCCGAGCTGCTGCCGCTTGCTGCGTTGGATGTGCGCGAGCGTGTGCGTTCCGTAGAGCATAATCGCGCCCAAATCCGTGGCCTTTAGCGCCGTTCCAGCCAACTCCTGCGTGCCTCCGCCACGGGATATGGTCGCCGCCGGCGACGCTGACGTGGCGCCGTCATTAGGTCTTAATCCCCACGCTAACAACCACCCACGGTCACTGACTAGTAGGCCCAACCCCTTAATGAATTTGATTAGGATTTAATTAAACCCTAATTAACCTTCTGTGTCATTGACTAACGGGTCCCACAGGTAAGTCTTGACCTGGCCACGTCAGGGTTGACTGGCCCCACCAGTCAGCATCTAGAGATGACCATGTGTCATTGACATGTGGGTCCAGCCAGTCAGATTTGGCCCTGGCCGGTTCTGTTGACCGATGAAGTCACAGTGACCTCATGCTAACGCAATAATTCATTTCTGGAATTGAAATAAATACTAAATGATTTATTATATTTCAGAAAATGTTATAAACTTTGAAAAATCAAAGAAATTCAACCGTAACTCACATGAAAATAATTTATATATGAAAAATGATCAGAAAAATCCAATGAATCTGTTTATGCCATGATCATGCATGTTTGAACAAGTTAACATCACCAAGTAGGACATTTCATGATTAGGATAATTTAATAAATAGTGTTGGAGTTGGAATTTGGTATATATTTGAATTCCACTTCACTTAATATGACTATCTATTGCACTAGGTCAATTTGATGCTTTAACATGCCAATATCATACATCATGTTTGTTGCATTGCATTGAATGGGTTCCTTTCCTATTTTGCCAGTGGTGTTCCTTCCCGGTAGACGATGGTTCCGACGTTGAGATCGTTGTCACCGATGATGACTCGTTGTTATCTTCAGAAGTGTCAGGCAAGCAACCCCACCTTGAGCATCCCGATAATATCCTACTCTCTCACTCCTGCTCTGTTATACTACATTAGGACAACAACGATTCAAGTGTTACATGTTCTCGGTAGGTGAACCCATTCCTTTGCATGACCTGTCCTTGTCATAGTAAATAGTTGAAACCACTTAGCATGAGTAGCAACTGCTTGAGTCTTGTTGTGCTTACTCATCCATGCTTGCTTACTGTGCCTGTTATGCTTAGAGTCATGTCCGGTCTGATCCATCTGGGCGATGAATCGGAATGGATGTGTTCATGTCCTACTATGTGAGAGCTAAGTGTGCGAATCCGAGTTGGTAAAGGTAGCGATGAGAGGCCATGTAGGAGTACATGGTGGGTTATCTCATTGGGACCGTCCTTAAGAACTGAGTTATGTGTATGTTATCCTTAATTGACCCTCTCGGCTTATTAATCGCCTTGATCTCTGTCCGGGAGTTGCAACTAGCTTCTGGTGTTTGTAGGATGTGCTGGCGGCCGTGCATAGCGTTGGCCGGAGGGGTAGGCTATGGCGCGGTAGATGCACCGTGGCCCGGTGTACCAAGCATAGTACCATCCATCGAGGTGGGCTTGGGAACCTTGCACACATTGTTTGGGGCCATGATGGAAACTTCGGCCAGACTTCCGTTGTCGGTTCAGTCTCAAATAGGCGATAAACCTGGACTAGAGTCTTGTGTGGTTAACGGTCATGGTGGACTCCCTCGCTGGGCTTCCGCTTGAAGGTTGCCCAGGTGCCTTTTTACGTGCACATGGCGGTAAGTGGCAGGAGCGTGTGTGAAGAAGTATACCCCTGCAGGGTGAATGAATCTGTTCGAATAGCCGCGTCCTCGGATATGGCCTACTTGGATTACTTATGTGGTACATAGACAAGTGAAAGAGATACTCTAAAATGCGCAAGAGAAGCATGAGTGCTATGGATGGCCTTCTCGTAGGGAGACGGGAGTTGATCCATAGTGGTGTATTTATTTGGTGAATATGTGGACTCGTGTGCGTTGTCGCACCTCAAAGATAATACTTGTAGTCGTAGTACTGGTTAGCCAAGAGTCAAAGCTGGCTTGCTGCAATAAACTCCACAACCCCCTTTGTTGACAATGATGCATATGTAGCTAGTTCTGATGTAAGTCTTGCTGAGTACCTTTGTACTCACGGTTGCTTAATTTATGATTTTGCAGAGGAGACGTCAGTCTCATTAGTGATCCCTATGACGTGAAGTTCGATGTTGACCGGGTTAGCTTGGGAATCCAAGATAGAGGTCTGGCTCCTTTGGTAGGGTCATTGTAGCTTTTTCAGGCACTTCTAGCCGCTTTTAGTAGATGTCAGTACCCAGACATGTATCTTCCGCTTGTTGATTGTATGCTCTGAATGATGGGTCATGTGACCCTCTGCTTGTAACATTATACTATGTAGTCTCTCTGGAGCCTTCTAAATAAATGTATTTGTTATAGAGTTATGTTGTGATGCCATGTTGTATCTACACATATCGTGCATATTGCGTGTATGTTTGTAACGCATTGGTATATGTGGGATTCAACACCTAGCTATATGCCTTTAGTAGCTTTCTTTACACGGAAATGCCTCTTTGTGCTTCCATGAGCCTTGGTAGCTTGCTACTCCTCCGGACACATTGATTGACTGGCGTGTATCCTTCTTGCTGCTGTGTCTGTCCCTATGGGGAAATGTCACGTGGTGTAATGGAGTCCTTATAGCTTGCTACGACTCGTCTACACACGCTGATGACCGACACCTGCATTGCTCGGTTACGTATGCCTGTCCCTGTACAGTTGTGCCACTTGGGTCTATAACTAGTCATGTCGACCCGGGTTCTTGACATATGGATGCTAGCGACATAATCATATACGTGAGCTAAAAGGCGTAAACGGTCCAGCCAAGGTAAGGTGGCAGCCGTTGTGTACCGTGCGTGAGGCCGCAAAGCTATATGATGTGTTACATGCTAGATCTGTGTGGCTTAGGATCGGGGTCCCGACTGCGTTGGTATCAGAGCTTGACTGCTTGTAGGATTACCAAGCCAAACTGGTCGATGTTGAGTCTAGAACTGCTTTAGTTATATAAGTGAATTGATTGTGGAAGGGAATGTAAGATTCTTTTTACTCCTTTCCTCGTGTCATTCTAATTCTGAGTCACCCTCTTCCTTATACTACGGGGTTTAAGAATTAGGCTTCTTACCTATCTATCAGGATGACGGGTTGCTATGCTGGAGACTGATAGGATAGTTGTTGTCTTTCTAAATCAGTGTCTTCATAAGAATGAGGTGTGATGTTGTCAGTTTTCATACAGGTTGCCTCATACTTAATGCCCATACAACCATTATGTTGTCCGAGTTATCTAAGAACACCAAATAATCTCATGCAATTGCAAACTCTTTCATCTCGAATCGATGTCTTTTGGGCCAGACAAAGCACACTAATTGTTGAGTTGAGGTACTCCATTACCTCGACGTGTGAGTTGAAGTGATAGGAAAACCAGGTTATTCCAGTGAACCACCCAACAGTCTAGTTGTGTTTGTGTTTTCAGCGTGATAATTCTGGCCATCATTATCGAAAGCATCCTGTGATGCCACTTATTCAGTAGGTATTCTATTTCTGGGTTCTTGAACCCAAGCATCATTCTACTCACTCCTGTTGGTAGTGTTTGCTCGTTCCTTTAGGATGATTAGTAACCTTGTTATAGTCTTCAAGGTTCGTGGTTTATCATTCTTCCAATACCATGAACCAGTCATGGCAGGAGTTCCTCGTGAACTGAAGATCACAACAAGAGTGCTCTTCATGAGTTCTCCATTCCATCGTTGTGACCCTGCCAATTCCTTCCTTCTGCATGGGTTATCCAGAAGAATTATGTCAAACTTGTTCGACTTGCCAACCTATGCATCTACAACTCAGAAAAATCATGTGCTCTTGAGTTTCCCTCTTCATTTGTATTCTGAGCTTTATCTATCCATGGTAGTCAAGAGTAGTTGTGCATTCGTGTTCATCGATGCCTATTATTCTTGTGGTCCGTCATGTCATTCTATTTCAGACTGACTAGGAGAAACAAACTCTAGTACCTTATCCATTTCTTGGATTGTGTCAAAGCAGTTGTATCCCGCAGATCAAAATGCCAATCCAGCTTTTGCTCTGTTCTACCTTGAAGTATTACCCTCTTCATGTCGAGAATGTTATGAGAATTACACGGCCTCTTATGCATTCTTGATACAGTGGTACTTCTCTCCATCATTATTCATTCCTCGGTATCCATGTTGGTTGTAACTGGAATGCCGACAAGTGAACCATGATGTGTGAACTCAATACTCCTAGCAACCCTATTGCTTGGAAGTTAATGGACAATAATTTCATTCTTGGCATGTTGGTTATTGAATCACCATTCTAAGATTGATTGTGCTACCTAGTCCATCTTTCATGGTGCACTCTTCGATCAATGAGTTTGGATTGTGTAAATCCTTCACTCTTTTGATCATATCGTCTTGCCCTAAAAAGCAAGATTGCTCTCGGGCTCAATAGCATATCGGTGGTTCGTGATTTTCCGAATATCTTCTCGGAAGTATTACCAGGTTGTTCCCTGACCGGTATGTTGAGTTCGTGATCAAGTTGGTTTCCTGTAAGCCACCCCTTCTCCAGGAATCTGTGTTGGATATCCCTGAGCTAGTTGGTTAAGCCAAACAACAACTTGGAGAGTTGGAAGATAAAAGCTTTGCCTAAATTAGCTCGTTCCAAGGGGATATCCTATGCGGTGTGTGTGTGTTGAAGAAAGATGATATGTTCACTGATTGATCCTTGTGATCAATTGTTGCATCTATTGTCTTGTCCAATCGTTGACTTGAATATGGGCTATCGTCAAATCAAACTCTGAACCAAGGGTTCTAGTAATGTTGTCTTACTCGTGGCTAATCCTCCGAACGTCCATCATTATACCTTATGGTCTGACCAGCGCTATTACCTTGTTCACATAGTTGTGGAACTCCATCTTTATGGATCTCTTGATGAGTTGTTGTTGAGCCCATCGACAACATCCTTATCTCATCCACGACTCATGATGAACATCAAGCTAGTGTTGGAAACTTTGTAGGCAATATCTCTGTGTCCCGTACATGAAGTACATGTTAGGTGTAAGAAGTGACTCCCTCTCAGTTCATGAGCATTTGATGCAAGTTGTCGCCGTGAATTGAAGAGAAGTTTGTTTTGCTTCCTCTGGGATCATCCCAAATCATTCATGCATGTGCGAAGTATGCTATGGTTTGATAGGTTGGCCGCCTTCACTCCATATGTATCTCCTAGCATACCAAGCCACTGATTGATTTGTTCAAGGAGAAGAAGTTCCTCCTTTAGAGCTAGCCTTATGCAAGGACTTCGATATCCTCGATGTTGGTTCCTAACTCGAACTCGGTAGTGTTTTATTGTAAGCTTTCCACATGACCACAATTTTCTTGGACACCGTGTTCACATGGGTCATGCAATCTAGCTCATGTTTTGGAGTTGGCTTTCGTAGTTCATTTCCTGAGGATCTCGCAACGTCATCTCGTCGATTAGTGTTGCAAACCCTCCTTTCGGACATGCTGAGTCTGAAGTATTCTGACACCAACCATATCTGAATCTCAGGCAGATATAATGGTTGGAACGTTACCCAAGAGTTATAATATTGGTCTCTCTGTAACCAGGTGAAGTGATGTTGTGGCTAACATACCTAACCGGAAGACCTATTATTGTAATATCTTGTATCAGCAATATTAGCCAATTCCCCATGAGGATTTCCTATGACTTATTCTAGAAGTTGTTCTTCATGGACCCTTTGTGTTCCAAAGTCCGACCTTTTACTTGATGTTCTGGATACCAAACATTAATTGGATTATGCTATTACATCAAGGAGAACATTAGAAGCGGAGTGCTAAATGTCTCTCGGTCGATCATCCAGGTTTTGTTCCTTGGCATAGCCAAGGTGAAATATGAGATAGTGTTGTCTTCCTTTGCATCTGCATCCTCCATCATTATTCATCATTGTAGTATGATGTGTTGCAAAGATCTTGGCATAGATGTTGGTAAAACTCTGATGAATATGGAAATGCTCAAGTTCTTGAGAGCACGCTCAAACACTGGGTTATATCCTTGGTATCAATTGGAAAGTACCTTGCGTTGCCGAGTGGTTCTATAACTCTAGTTTCCTTTCCGATCTGAGTATGCCATTTCTTTCGAACTCCTTCAAACGATCATTGTGAATTGCTTTAACCTGGTATGAAGAGTTTCAATGATCTTTGGATCAAAAGTAATTCTTTTTGCCACTTAAGGGAATAACTCTATGAGTCACCTCCCTTAAGGTGCCCCGTATTGGTATTATGGCAACTAACTCCTCGCTATTTTCAAACCCATGTACCATCTGTTTTGGCATGGAATTGTTGCCTACCAATTGAACCTCCGTTATCTACCTCATTCCCTCGTTCTCGATGTGTGTTTTGTGTCTCAGCTCAGGAGACGTTCTCACGTCTCATTCTATGAGTTGATCATGAGTTGTTCGATCTTTGACAAGATCGAATGTTGTAGAGTTTTTTGTTCCTTTTGTCGTATGTTGGATGGAGATCCCGAAGGAAAAGATGTGAAGATCATCATGGCGCAACGAATTGACATCTTCGAGAAGTGCAATCGAATCATGAAGATTATGTTAGTTTGTGTTCCCTCAACCCTGTTACCCTACGCCTGAATCTCGGGACGAGATTCTTGTGTAGTGGGGGTGAGTTGTCACAGCCCTAGCTAGCCATTGCTTGTCATTGCATTAACCATCATGGCATCATGTTTATATTCAATTGAATTTGAAATGGGGATGACAAACCCTAGCACTTCATTGAGTAAACAAAACTCCAACAATTGAATTTTCAATGAATCCAAAATGCCCTTCTAAAATGTTCACCAATTCTGATAATTGTTGGCAACAACATATCAGGGGTGCATTTTATTTATAAAACAACTTTGGCATTTCATTTAACCTAACAAAGCTTCTGAAAACAATGAACAAAAGCATTATAAATATTTTAGTGGATTCAAAAATGCTAAAACTTTTTGTGGAAGCTTAAAATATTCAAGCTATATTCCATAAATTAATTCAGCAATTTTGAGCTACGCATTTGTGCCCAAAAAAAACCAAATGTCAGAAATAGCAAAACAGAAACAAATGGAATAAAATAAAAAGGGAAGCTCACCTTGGCCTCTTACCTGAGCAAGTGGTGGCCCAGCCCACCACTGGCGCACCCCCTGTCGTCTTCTTCCTCTGCCAATAGGCGGAGGAGAGGACGAGCACGGCGCCCGGCCGTGGCACCACACAGCTCCCTTCCTGGCTTCCCCGAGACAGCACGATGCCGCGGATTAGGACGCGGGTGCCGTCCGGATCGATCCCTCCCTGCCATTCTCCCCCTGATCTCTCCCTCACATCTGCTCGCCATGGCCGTCGCTGCCACAAGCTCGCCGCCGTAGTGACGCGCTCTCTGCCGCTCCCTCGCCCCTTGTTCCGCCCTTGAGCTCCGTCTTGTCTCCCTCGACCTCCCTAGCGAGCCACTCGAGGCTAGACGCCGCAGAACGCCGAGACCCCCATCGTCTTCAACCTTCGGCCGCCGGACATACCGCTCGATTCGCTCCATCCAGGCACTCCTAGAGCTTGCCAAGTCGACCGTCATCACCGCAGTGATCCGCTGCGCCTTTCCCCCCATCTCTCCCTCCCGAGTTCTTTCTCTAGCGCCGATCCCCGCTGTCGGTGTCAAAACTGGCAGATCTCGCGTAGGGGGTCCCGAGCTGTGAGTTTAGGACCGATGGGTAACAAAGGGACGAAGGAGACGATGTTTACCCAGGTTCAGGCCCTCCTATGGAGGTAAAACCCTATGTCATGCTTGGTTGAATTGATGTGTATGAAGATTACAGAGTCGATCTACCTCGAGATCAAGTAGCCAAAACCCTAGATGAGCTTGTCTGCCCAATACGATCTAAACCCCACGGTTTATATAGACACCGGGGGTACCTAGGGTTTACACATGATAAGTCTCCCGCCGGAAGTAAAGACGCTGATCCCCTCATCTTGACTTCGAGTACACACCGCGTCTTCGGAGGTTTCCTTCTAGAATACAAGGTCGTCGCATATCCTAGCCCTTCCTGTGATAATCAGAGAGTGGCCCACCAAGCCGGCCTATGAGAGATAGGCCGTTGGCCCGAGGACCCCTCAGTCTAGGACTCCCTCAGTAGCCCCCGAACTAGCCCCCAACGCCAGGGGTCAAGACACTAGCAGCTTCGCGTGATCAGAGTCTCCAGCTTGCGGGGTAAGTTCTTTTCCCCCTTTATGATCGGCTGGCTCTAGTCCGGACGCCAATGACATGTAGTTATCCGAACATGTAGTTATCCGGATGCCAAAAGCCGCTTAACCTCGAAGGCCAAACGTCAAAGTGTGAACAGTATTTCCTGACAACCTTTCTGACGAAGGGCCGTGGCCTATCTCGACCACTGAGCCGGTTACAAAAACTAGATTCGCGATTCGAGGCCGTTTCTCCATTGGTACGTCTTATCGACGTGTAGATCGTGTTCCATTTCTCCTGGGTTATCCCACGCGCGCATAATGGCACGATTGTTTCGGGAAGTGGCGAGGCATGCGGGGTAGAAAAGGGAGGCTCTTTGTATTACAGCACCCCATAAAAGGGAGAAAACCCTCAAGGCCTATTCACGCTCCAAATTCGCAACCTTTGCCTCCTCAACCTTCCCAAGCTCTGAGAGCCCAGATCCAGTTCTTCCTCAATTTTCCCTCCAAGTTCGGCCATGGCTGGTGCAGGCTCCATGGGCAAGTGGAAGGCCTCCTCTGTCACCGACAACGACATTCGGGAGCTAAAGCGTGCCGGCTACCTCTCCGCCAACATCGCCCACCACGCCCCAGAGGCGAATCAGGTGGTTCCCACACCGAAGCCGGACGAGAGGGTGGTGTTCGTCCCCCATTTCATCTGGGGACTGGGCTTTCCGCTCCACCCCTACGTCAGGGGCCTCATGTTCTTTTACGGGTTAGATTTCCACGACCTCCCCCCGAACTCCTTCATGCATATCTCGGCGTTCATCATTGTCTGCGAACCCTTCCTGTGGATACAACCGCACTTCGGCCTATGGGTCAAAGTGTTCAACGTCAAGCCGAAGACAGTTGCGGGCGCACAGGCGGATTGTGGAGGGGCGGTAATCAGCAAGCTCCCCCATGTCGAGTGGCCGGATGGCACCATTATAGACACGGTCAAGATCTGGCAAAAGGAATGGTTCTACATCACCGAACCAAGGAGCGCGGACCAGGTGGCACCTACCGAATTCAAATCCGGACCCCCTGCGAGGCTAACCTCGTGGCTCAAGAAAGGCCTTGACTGGGGGTCGGCCGCAGAGGTAAAATCGCTGCAGAAGTGTATCTCCTCGATTATTGAGGCCAAAATCGAGCTGGTCAACATGATCCAGGTCATGCTCCGCCGCCGTCTCCTCCCCTGCCAGCACCGGGCCTCCCCAATGTGGGCTTACCAGCTCGAGGACCCGGCCACCGTGTGTCAATTCTTCCGCATTGCCCACGAGAAATTGTGGAAACTGTTGTTCAAGCGCCAGAAGAGCTGGCCGGCCGAGGAGGAGGACTCCGGTCTCGACGCCGAAACCCCTCCTACCAAGGTATGATAAAACTTTAATTCTCCGGCTCTGTTTTTTTTGACAAAGAGCTGAAACCCCTTCTCCCTCTTCTTCACAGAAATGGCTGAGCAAGGCCGTGCAAATAGACTATCCGGCCCCGTAGCCCGAAGACCCTCGGTCGGATCTGCTGACAGAGATGCTCGTCGTGGCGCCATATTCGGTGCCAGAGAAGAAGGAGAAGAAGAAGAAAGCGGAGAAGAAGGAGGCCCGAGAGGGCCTTCGTCTAAGGGGTCTTCCGGACACTAAGTCCGAGGAGACCCATGCCTCTTCCACTCATGAGGAAGAGCACGAGGATGAAGGGGACTACGGCTCCCCCCTCACAAGGAAAAGGGCGACGTCAGCTGACGCCGCGGAGGACCTACCTCCTCCTGCCCCGAAGAGGACATGCCGGACAAAGGCAGTCCTGGCCGACGATAACTCGGACTCCGATAAGGAGTCTGAGGGTTTTGAAAAGGTTCCCCGAAGGAACCCAAGGGTTAAGCCCCCAGCCCAGAGGTATGAATCCGAAGACCCTCTGGGTCACTTATATAGAGCTTTTAATGCTAAATGGGCGAATGTCTTTCAATTTGCATCCCACCACGTGATCTCCCCACCGACCAAATCTCAAACGGGGAGTCTTTGCCAGCCGACCTGGCGGAAAGTGGGACTACGTCACATCCTACGCCTCCTGAGGTCTCGAAGGAGGCCGCGGAGGTTTTATCGCGCCAGGCTCCTTTTGAGCCGAACACCGGCGGCGGGGGTGACGATGTTATGGCTGGGGTTAATACCTCTGCCGCTGAAGACCAGGAGGAGGAACATCTCGTGACAACTAAAGAGGGGGGACGAGGTCCGGTCCAGTCCCCTTCGAGGATATCTCCGGAGCGCTCTGTGCCTCCGGAGCTGCCAGCCCAATCCCCCACCGGAGGGGGGATGGCTGATCACCACCGGTGCCACCCATGACTGGGTGGCCCGCCACGATGGAGGAAGCTTTATCCGGCTCCTCCATCGCCGAAGATCACCGCGCCCTTATGGGTGCGGTTTTGCAAGGCATTCAGTCCGTTGATAGCGGACTGAAAGAGGCCTTCAACGGTCTCTTGACGGGCTTCAAGATGAGCCACGTAATACTCTTTCTCCAAACAAAACTTAATTTACCTAGTTTATGCAATCCTTATAAGTGTAGTAGGCCCCGAGCCCTGGGTGAGTTTGAAAACCCCACCCGGGGGTCAGATGTCCGAAAAGTAGTAACGATGCTCAAGGCACCCTTTGTCCCTTATTATTCTAAGAGCTCCGGAGAGTACTTAGCAGAGGGTCTGAATCCGACAGCTCGGGAGTTTAATGCACATAAGTTGTTTTGTAGGCCTTGTCATCGGCGGCAGCCGCCAACGCAGCGGAGCTTTCCGAGTTAAACCGGAAGCTCAAGAGCTCCGACGAGGAGCTCGATAACCTGAACAAAAGGTTTGCCGAGACGCAAGGTGAGTCTGAATTGTATCATTCCGGTTATTGTCTATCCTCATTGATTGAGATATCCGGATTGTTATCCCTAAGTGTTATTTACTCATTGTTACCACAGTTGTGGCCGCGGAGGTCGAGAACCTCAAGGCCGAGTTGAAAAAGGCGAGGCAGGAGGCCGCAGATGAGAAGGCGGCGACCGAATAGGCAGCAGCTGAACTGTCGGCATTAAAAGCCGTGAGCGGCAACCATGAGGCCCGGGTGGCGGAGGTGCAGCAGGAGCTCAAAGATGCTAGCATGAAGTGCGAGGCCCTTGAGCAAAAGAACGAAGACCAGGCCACCGAACTGTCCACGATGAAATCCGAGCTCAAAGCGGGGCGAGTTGATAGGCGGTTCTTTGAAGAAGAACTCCGCTAAGTCAAGGCGACCGCGGATGGTAAGACGTACTTACTGCAATGTGCCTTTGGTGGTAACAGGTTTGCATTGCTCACCCGGGTGTGGCGTTCCTCAGGCGCCTTTACGGACCTCCCGAAGAGTGCAGCGGACACGAACAAATACTTCGCCTCTCAGGATGGGGGTGTTGAGCCTCGGTTGTTCTGGGTGCAATTTCAAGCCCCTGAGCATCCTCCCCTCCTGAGCAAACAGATGAAGCAATTAATGGAGCTGCACAGGATGGCGGAGCCGGCCATGAAGGACCTCTGCATCCGGCTGTGGCCTGCAGAGCCGTTGCCGAGCAGTTACTTCGGCTTGGTGCAGAAACTGTGCGACGCTGCGCCTTGGATCGACGCCCTAAAGCGTTCTACGTGCATCGAGGCAGCTAGGATGGCCTTTGCAAGGATCATGGCGCACTTGCCAAGGCTCAAACCGACCGAGATGGCCACCGCGCCTCCACCCCCTGGGAAGGAGCATAGGCGCCCCAAGAAATACTTTTCCACCGTGATGGATGGTGCTCGGGCGATAGAAGCCCAATGCCCCACGGATGTAATTTATGAATGAGCGTTTTGTCATGTATCCGATGACAGTTCCGCTTTATAATGCGGTTGCATGGTTTATCATGTCTTTAAGCTTTGTATTATTTTGACTCCTATGTGGCCGTTTTATCTGAAAGTTGCGAGTCGTCGGCTTTAGCCCCCATGTAGATACTACATTAGGTGTTTCTACCTCCACACTGTGACCCTTAGCCGACGTATCGGTGCCCGAAGGCGGTAGTGTGAGGGGAACAAGGCAATCGGACTATGATTCTTTAGTGCTTTCAGTTAGCCATAGGAGCTTGACTGTGGGGGGTGATGACGAGCCCCAAGTGTTTTGTGATATTCGGATACACCGAGGTTGAAACCATCATCACATGGTTTGTAATATTACAAACCCCTCGTATAACACGAAATAACCTCTATCGATTTTTAGTTTGACACTTATGCTCGGATTGCAGACCATTTCTCGCTTATTATGACAGTCAGTTTTCGGCTTTCTCCACTGAGGTACTTGACCAGGCGAGCTGGAAGCACAATCGCAGTGGTTCTCCCTTTACCCTTTTAGCCGAACGAGCGGAACGTAAGAGGGAAAACACAGGAGTCGGGCAACCCAACCATTGACCCAAGATATAATTCGGAACCGATTCATATAACGTGACATCCGAGATGCCAAACACATAAACAATAGTGCCGGCGTGATGCTTGGGGCAATTTTTATAGTCAAGCCCCCGGTCTATTAGCCGGTCGCATCGTAATATGTACCGAACAGCATTGCTACCGGCGTCGGTGAGTAGAGAATAGAGTATGTGACATAAAATATAGCAAGGAGGCCATAAAGGATGGTCTTTATTTCTGATGAATTCTTATAACTCGAACTGCCGAAGCAGCTGTTACAGGTATTTTGAAATGAAAAATAAACTTTACAAAGGAGAGGTTTTACCCAGGGTCTTCGATGGGTGGCTGGACGTCCTCAATGTGCCCTGTCGTATGTCTGGTCCTTTGCTCCCGAGGGGGTTGCGTTCCTTTAAAGGTGATTGATATCGGCGAACGGACCTTGGGAAGAAGATCTTGAGAAGTCGCCGAAGTGTGGATGAACTTTATGCTTGGAAGGTCCTAGATGGTACATGTGGTTTGTCCGAAGACATGTGTTGGTAGTAGTTCGGTTTAGCCGAACACTTTCCCTTTGATAGTGGGTCCCCACAGCTGCCCATGGTATTTTGAGTGCAAAGTTGGGCCTTCTTGGAACATATTTTACGGGAACGAGGGCTGTGATGTGGGGGGCGTATCCCTATTTTTGTTGGGCGGAAGATGATTCCGGGAGTTGGGGTTGAGACCGAGCTTGTTTACTATCCCGTCGTGCCTTTATGGCTTATTTGGGCGTCGGCCTATCATTGCCGTACTGGAATTCGGCTGCCAGGGCTGCTATGTGTACCTCAGTTCGGAGAGAGCGCTCTGTGTTGCCGTTGACAGTAATGACCCCCCTGGGCCTGGGCATCTTGAGCTTCACGTATGCGTAGTGGGGGACGGCGTTAAAGCGAGCGAATGTTGTGCGGCCGAGTAGGGCGTGATAACCGCTGCGAAAAGGGACAATGTCGAAGATCAAGTCTTCACTGCAGAAGTTGTCTGGTGAGCCGAACACTAGTTCCAGATTCACGGTGCCCGAGCAGCGGGCTTCGACGCCTGGGATCACTCCTTTAAAGGTAGTGTTGCTAGGTTTGATCCTTGACGGATCTATACCCATCTTTTTCACCGTGTCTGAGTAAATCAGATTAAGGCTACTTCCTCTGTCCATTAGGACTCTAGTGAGGTGATACCCATCGATAATGGGGTCTAGGACGAGGGCTGCCGAACCTCCATGATGGATACTGGTCGGATGGTCCCGTCGGTCGAAGGTGATCGGGCAAGCTGACCATGGGTTATACTTCGGGGCTACGGGCTCTATGGCGTTGACCTCCTGAAGGGCGCGCTTCCTCTCCTTTTTTGGTATGTCAGTGGCATATATCATGTTCACAGCTTTTACCTCTGGAGGGAACTGCTTTTGTCCTCCATTGCTTGGACCGCGGGGCTCGTCATCGTCCTCGCTGCGTGGGCTCTTGCCTTGTTCCTCGGCTGCGAGTTTGCCAGCTTGTTTGAATACCCAACAATTGCGGTTGGTGTAGGTAGTAGGCTTGTCTTGGGTGCCATGGATCTGGCAGGGCCTATCCATGATTTTGTCCAGCGTGGTAGGTCCGTCTCGATTTCCTTTAGAAGGTTTCTTCCGCTGTCCGAATTTTGGGTTACGAAAACTGGCATTAACGGTCGTGTCCTCAGCATCGCCGTTGTTATGCCGACATTTGTTTTTATTACGTCGTGGTTTCCCATTTCCATCCCGGACTTCGGAGGTGCCGGGGTCTTCGGGGTTATGGCTTCGTCGAGCTAGCCAGCTATCCTCACCCGCGCAAAAGCGGGCTTAAGTGAGGTAAGGGTGGACATTCTCCTTGGCTTGTCCTAGCCAAGCTGACGAGCTAGCCACTCGTCCCGGATATTATGTCTGAAGGAGGCTATTATCTCGGCGTCCGGGCAGTCAACGATCTAGTTTTTCTTGGTCAGGAACCGATTCCAGAATTGCCGAGCTGCTTCACCTGGTTTCTGGACAACATTGCTAAGGTCGGAGGAGTCCGGTGGCCGGACATAAGTGCTCTGGAAGTTAGATCGGAAGGCATCCTCGAGCTCTTCCCAGCTCCCGATAGAATTTTCGGGGAGACTGTTTAACCTGTGTCGAGCTGGCCCCTTAAGTTTTAAGGGCAGATACTTGATGGCGTGGACATCATCTCCTCATGCCATATGAATGTGGAGGAGGAAGTCCTGAATCCACACCACTAGGTTTGTTGTCCCGTCGTATTGCTTTATGTTAACGGGTTTAAACCCTTTAGGGAACTGATGCTGCATCACCTCGTCTGTGAAGCACAGTGGGTGGGCAGCGCCTCTGACCCGAGATATGTCATGCCTACGATCGGTGGTAGATCGGGCCAGGTTTTGTTCCCGACCTCTATTGTTCCGGTCGAGCCAAGATTGGTACCCGTCCCGTCTAGCGGGGGAGTACCCTCTAGATCCGTAGATGGATCTTGTGTGGCATGCTCTATAATCCAGGTCCTGTCGTAAGTCATACCTGTCCTCAGGCCCTGTTGGCTCTTTTACTCTCCTGTGGGGTACCGCAGGTCTGTACTCGGCCTCGCCAGCCGTCCTATCCCATCCTCGGGGAGGGCGGTCCGGCTAGTCGTACGGAGTATGCCTGGGAGACAATGGTTCAAGGACCTCGTCATCGAACTGCGACAGCAGCCGCCGGCGTGGGTAGCTCTTGGGTTGGTCCGGTAGATCGGTACCATACCCTTCTTCGGTAGCCAAGACCCTCGTCCATCTATCATTGAGGGTGTCTTGTTAGGCTTTGAGCTGCTGTTGTTTTGCCTTCAGGCTTCGGGTGGTGGCTAAAAGCTGCCGCCTAAACCGTTCCTGATCCGCAGGATTTTCGGGGATGGTGAAGTCTTCGGCTTCTAGGCCGTCCTCTTCCTCGACAAGGGGAAGGTAGTTGTCGTCCTTGGAATCATTAAGATCCTCGGTGTCGCGCCGATCTTCGGGCCTTTCCTGGTCCTCCAGTGGCTGTTCGGGGACTTCAGGGTCGCCGAGGTCTTCCGGGGTGTCGTTTTCCCCGGTGCCTGCAATGGCCTCCCTTCCCTTGTTTGCCTTAGATCGTTTGCGCTGTTTCCGGTGCCTTGACGGCTCCTCACCGGATTTATCGCCATTCTTCTTAGGGGTGCGATCGCCCTTATCATCGGGGGTGTCTACCATGTTGACATCGTAAGTGGAGGTGGCAGTCCATTGCCTAGTGTTGACAGGGCCGGGGCGCCGTCCTCCTCATCCATGTCTTCTGCCTCCTCAGAGGCGTAGTCCAGCATATCGGTTAAGTATTCGATAGTGGCTACCAAGTGGGTGGTGGGTGGGTCGAAAAATTCCCCATGACCCGCCTTCAGACCGATCTGAGCATGGGTCGAGGTCGGGTCGTCTGTGATTTTTATTGATAGGATCTGATCAAGCGCCTCGTTGATAGTCGAGAGCTCGACCGGATCGATCTGCCTAGGACTTTCGGAGTTAACATCCAATGTGTCCGTACAAAAAGTGTGTCCGGCAGGGGCCGACCCCTGGCCCTTAGGTACTATAACTGGATCCGGACTAAGAGCCAGATCATCGGCAGGGATAGACCCGTGGGCGGAGTCGAGAAGGAGATCCGAAGTTAAGGCTTTGGAGACTTCGGGCTCGTCAGATGAAATCGCGAGCCCACCGAATGAAAGATCGCCCCGGGAGTCTACGGAGAACTCTAGGTTCCCAAATCTGATCTCTTGATCGGGGGCGAGACTCCCGACTCGACCAGGGTGGCCGGACGGGTCGGCGTGCAGCACGATGCTGCCGAAAGCGAAAATCTGTCCGGGGGCGAAGGATCCCCTGTTACGGAGTTCATCGCTAATGATTAGGCGAGCCATCAATTCCTCTTGCGATCCCACAGCGGAACTCTCAATGAAAGCACCAATGTCGGTGTCAAAACCGGCGGATCTCGGGTAGGGGGTCCCGAGCTGTGAGTTTAGGATCGATGGGTAACAAAGGGATGAAGGAGACGATGTTTACCCAGGTTTGGGCCCTCCTATGGAGGTAAAACCCTACGTCCAGCTTGGTTGTATTCATGTGTATGAAGATTACAGAGTCGATCTACCTTGAGATCAAGTAGCCAAAACCCTAGATGAGCTTGTCTGCCCTCTATGATCTAAACCCCACGGTTTATATAGACACCGGGTGTACCTAGGGTTTACACATGATAAGTCTCCAGTCGGAAGTAAAGACGCTGATCCCCTCATCTTGACTTGGAGTACACGCCGCGTCTTCGGAGGTTTCCTTCTAGAATACGAGGTCATCGCATATCCTGGCCCTTCCTGTGATAATCAGAGAGTGGCCCCCCAAGCCGGCCTATGAGAGATCGGCCGGCGGCCCGAGGACCCCTCAGTCGAGGACTCCCTCACCCGCCATGGCCATGAGCTCCTCGCCACTGGTGATGTCGCCACCATCGATGGAGGGCTCAACGGATGCGTCTGAGCATGGGAATGAGTTCCCGGAGCTCCCAGCAACCCATCCATGTGCCCCACATGCCGCACCGTGCCTTGTAGCCCCGAACCCACTCGGGCCCGAGCTCCGGCCGCCGCGGAATCCATCATCGCCGTCCGTGTAGTGCACCCCAGCTGCTGCCGCTTGCTGCGTTGGATGCGCGCGAGCATGTGCGTTCCGTAGAGCCTAACCGCGCCCAAATCTGTGGCCTTTAGCGCCATTCCGGCCAACTCCGGCGTATCTCCGTCGCGGGATATGGTCGCCACCGGCGACGCTGACGTGGCGCCGTCATTAGGGCTTAATCCCCACGCTAACAACCACCCACGGTCACTGACTAGTAGGCCCAGCCCCTTAATGAATTTGATTAGGATTTAATTAAACCTTAATTAACTCTTATTAATCACCTTGATCTCTGTCCAGGAGTTGCAACTAGTTTCTGGTGTTTGTAGGATGTGCTGGCGGCCGTGCATAGCACTGACCGGAGGGGTAGGCTATGGCGCGTTAGATGCACCGTGGCCCGGTGTACCAAGCGTAGTACCATCTGTCGAGGTGGGCTTGGGAACCCTGCACACATCATTTTGGCCGTGATGGAAACTTCGACCGGACTTCCGTTGTGGGTTCAGTCTCAAATAGGCAATAAACCTGGACTAGAGTCTTGTGTGGTTAACGGTCGTGGCCGACTCCCTCGCTGGGCTTCTGCTTGAAGGTTGCCGAGGTGCCTTTTTACGTGCACACGGCGGTAAGTGGCGGGAGCGTGTGTGAAGAAGTATACCCCTGCAGGGTGAATGAATTTGTTCGAATAGCCGAGTCCTCGGATATGGACTACTTGGATTACTTATTTGGTACATAGACAAGTGGAAGAGATACTCTAAAATGCGCAAGATAAGCATGAGTGCTATGGATGGCCTTCTCGTAGGGAGACGGGAGTGGATCCATACTGTTGTATTGATTTGGTGAATATCTGGACTCGTGTGCATTGTCCCACCTCAAAGATAATACTTGTAGTCGTAGTACAGGTTAGCCAAGAGTCAAAGCTGGCTTGCTGCAATAAACTCCACAACCCCCTTTGTTGACAATGATGCATATGTAGCTAGTTCTGATGTAAGTCTTGTTGAGTACCTTTGTACTCACGGTTGCTTAATTTATATTTTTGCAGAGGAGACGTCAGTCTCATTAGTGATCCCTATGACGTGAAGTTCGATGTTGATCGGGTTAGCTTGGGAATCACAGATAGAGGTCTGGCTCCTTTGGTAGGGTCGTTGTAGCTTTTTTAGGCTTTTCTAGCCGCTTTTAGTAGATGTCTGTACCCAGACATGTATCTTCCGCTTGTTGATTATATGCTCTGAATGATGGGTCATGTGACCCTCTGCTTGTAACATTATACTATGTAGGCTCTCTGGAGCCTTCCAAATAAATGTATTTGTTATAGAGTTATGTTGTGATGCCATGTTGTATCTACACATATCGTGCATATTGCGTGTATGTTTGTAATGCATTGGTATGTGTGGGATTCGACACCTAGTTGTATGTCTTTAGCAGCCTTCTTTATGGGGAAATGCCTCTTTGTGCTTCCATGAGCCTTGGTAGCTTACTACTGCTCCGGACACCTTGATTGACCGGCGTGTATCCTTCTTGCTGTTGTGTCTGTCCCTACGGGGAGATGTCACGCTGTGTAATGGAGTCCTTCTAGCTTGCTACAACTCGTCTACACACGCTGATGACCGACGCCCGCATTGCTGGGTTACGTATGCCTGTCCCTATACAGTTGTGCCACTTGGGTCTATAACTAGTCATGTCGACCCGGGTTCTTGACATATGGACGCTAGCGACATAATCATATACGTGAGCCAAAAGGCGCAAACGGTCCGGCCAAGGTAAGGTGGCAGCCTTTGTGAACCATGCGTGAGGCCGCGAAGCTATATGATGTTTTACATGCTAGATCTGTGTGGCTTAGGATCGGGGTCCCGACAGTGTTGCTTGTCCTTCTCTTCTGGTTCGGGCCGCCCCTTCCCTCCTGATGGTCAGGGGGAAGGGCCTGGCGAACGTGCTTGCCATCGCAAGGTCTTCTCCTTGTGTCCATGCTCAGCTCTCGCTCCGGATCGACGGCCTTGGGCTGAGAGCAGGCCGGAGGAGTCTCGGATGGGGGAACGGATGGCGCGGCGGTCGCGCTAGGGATAGCTGTGGCGGCACACCTGCCGCTGCGTCGCCCGCTACTTCAGTCTCGACGGAACGCCGCGCGGTCGACACCACGCTGGAGTCCATAATGGAAACGCAGCGCCGTGCTGGACCGCGGTCCCTGCGCTCCTTCTTTAGGGTGATGGAGAAAAATTGTCCGTAAGGCCGCCGGTCGCGCGCGAGTGGTTGCAGCCGTGGTTCGTCATTCATCGAGGTAGAGTTCTCCACCCATGGCGTTATGTATAGCGCGCATGGGTGGGAGCCTTTCTCTCACGCGTACTTCTTAAGGGCAGGGGGATTCCCCACCTTTGGCCACCAGGGGGCGACCATGCTCTCTGTGGGGTTCTTCGGCTGCCGCGTCGGGAGTTTGGATGATGGCGAACGCGTTCCCTTGAGCGGTGGCGATGAGGAAGACGATGGCGGTTGGCGATCCACGATGCATCAGGAGCGTGGATGATGGCTCCGACGTGTCGCGTTCGTCGGCAGCACCATCATCACCAGCTGGGCTCCGGCAGCGCCACCATCTGCACCTGCCCTCTGCCTTCTTCCCCCTTGTCGGCCTTGTCCACTCCGTCGGCTTCATCCGCCCTGCCTGGGGACAGGGGCCTTCCACTCTTCAGACGCGTCCCTCTGGTCTTGGCGGGGAAGCGCCGAATCCCAGCTAGGCTCTCCTTTCACCCTCTATTTCTTCTCCACCTAACTCCTAGGAGGAGAGGGACAAGAAAGGCATTACGGGGCACTTATCTTTTTATAAGTCAAAAGATGTAGGCGCTTGCCAAGTTTTAGCTAATCATAATGTAATTCTTATCCAATTTGTATCAACAAATGAATGAACGAATGTTATTTCTCTTCCTCGAGTACTATCCTTTTCCCCCTTTTCTACTGTGTCAGTATGTTTGTCCTTGCCGCACGGAACAGCTTGCCGGGTCACTACTAACCACGAGCACCAAAAAGGGAGCGAGCCCCCGGCAGCAGGCTGGCGTTGTTCTCCGGCAGGTCTCCTTGTCGGTATCGGCGCGGCTCCCCAGGGCTGATAAGTATCAGGAGTTGGGGAACGGCTCGTCCCGACAAGGGTTTTCACCACGTGGGGGACTCCACCGAACACATCCGAAAAGAGAGCAAGGGTTTCCTTCAAGGGAGCAAACAACATAAAACTTGGGATATGCGATTAGACTTATCTTTTTAGGCAGTATCCCTTTCTGGAGTACGCTGGGCCATCGTCCTTGTTCCTTTGCCCTCCTTCTATGTTTTCCTGGTGGCAAAACACGTAGGGCAAGAGGCCTATATCCCTTGAAGAGAGAATGCGGCAACAAGGATTATAGGTTCAACAAGTACTCTAGCAAATCTCTAGAACTTAAAAAGGCGATGACATTGCAATCATAAAAATGCATAATGAACATGCAATGCAATGATATGATGCAATGCCTAGCTTTATTATTATTGCACAGGGTCTGCACCTGGCTTTGTACAAAGGGTTACATGCAACTTCGGCAAAGCTTGTACAAAAGGTGGCTGCCGGGGACTGAGCCCGGCAGCCGCGCCTCACGGGTAGAACTTACGAAGATGCTCAATATTCCATGAGTTAAGCACCTGGGGCCATCTTCGGTCTCCATATGGACTGCGCTAGGTCTGGTGATTCGTGCTACCCAGTAAGGGCCTTCTTACTTCAGCGTCAACTTGTTGGTACCCTTGGCGGACTGAACACGCCTAAGGACAAGGTCACCTTACCTTGGCCGTTACCATTTGCGCCTTTTGTCTCATGGATATGAACATGTCGCTAGCATTCACACGTCAGAGAATCCGGGTCGACATGACTAGTTATAGACCCAAGTGGCACAACCGTACAGGGACAGACATACGTAACCCTACAATGCAGGTGTCGGTCATCAGCGTGTGTAGACGAGTCATAGCAAGCTACAGGGACTCCATTACGCCGTGGGATATAAATGTCATCAACTACATGTAGACGAGTCATAACAGGCTACATGGACTCCATTACACTATGAGACATTTCCCCGAAGGGACAGACACAGCAGCAAGAAGGTTACACGCCGGTCAATCAATGTGTCCGGAGCAGTATCATGCTACCAAGGCTCGGTGGAAGCACAAAGAGGCATTTCCCTGTAAAGCAGGCTACTAAAGGTATACAGCTAGGTGTCGAATCCCACACATACCAATGCATTTCAATCATACACGCACTATGCACGATATGCGTAGATACAACATGGCATCACAACAAAACTCTACAACATAACATTTATTTAGGAGGCTCCGGAGAGCCAACATAGTATAACAAGCAGGAGGGGTCACAAAACCTAACATTCAGAGCATACAAACAACAAGCGGAAGTTACATGTCTGGGTACACACATCTAATAAAAGCGGCTGGAAGAGCCTGAAAAGCTACAACTACCCTACCAAAGGAGCCAGACCTCTGTCTGGGATTCCCAAGCTAATCCGGTTAACATCAAACTTCACGTCATAAGAAACACTAATGAGACTGAGGTTTCATCTGCAAAAACATAAATAAGCAAACGTGATTACAAAGGTACTCAGCAAGACTTACATCAGAACTATCTGCAAATGCATCATTGTCAACAAAGGGGGTTGTGGAGTTTATTGCAGCAAGCCAGCTTTGACTCTTGGCTAACCTGTACTACGACTAAAAGTACTTTCTTTGTGGTGGCGTATCACACACGAGTCCGCATATTCACCATATCAATACACCACTATGGATCCTCTCCCGTCATCCTATGAGAAGCCATCCATAGCACTCATCTGGAGCATTTTAGAGTATCCGTTAAAATTATCTATGAACAATGCAAGTCTCCAAGTAGTCCATATCCGCGGACGCGGCTATTCGAATAGATAGATTACCCTGTAGGGGTGTACTTCGTCACACATGCTCCCGCCACTTACCACCATGTGCATGTAAAAAAGGCACCTCGGCAATGTTCAAGCGGAAGCCAGGCGAGAGAGTAGGCCACGGACGTTAACTTACAACAACTCATGTCCAAGGCAGTCGCCTATCTGATTTGGAACCCATAACAGAAGTCCGGCCGAGGTTTCCAACATGGCCTCAAACGTTGTGAGGAGGGCCCCAAGCCGGTCCCGATTGGGCCGTTCATCCACTTCGCAGGCCCGGCCACACTTATCAACGTTTCAAACTACTACGACTCCTGGACTGAGAACAGGGTAGGTTAATAGGCCGAGAAAGCTCGAGTTACCGGAGCCCAATGTGCGGTAGTAGCTAGTCTTGGAACACAAACACGGAACTCAGTTCCTATGAGCGGCTTCAATGAGACAACCCACCATGCACTCCTACATGGCCTCTCATCGCTACCTTTACCAAAACAGGTTCAACACTTAACCCTCATCATCAGGACACATCCATTTCACTCCGGTTCATCACCTAGATGAATCAGACCTAACACAACTCTAAGCATAGCAAGCATAACAAGGTTATGTCACAACATGGCTCAAGCATCTACCAGGTACGCTAGGTTGCTTGGTTTAGCTATTTACCGTGACAATGACAGGTCATGCAAAGGAGTGGGTTCATCTACCGCAACACAAGTAGCAGTTGAATCGCATTGTCCTAATGCATTGAAATGAGAGCAAGAGTGAGAGAGTGGGATTGTATCGAATATGCTCAAGGGGGGTTGCTTGCCTGTTTATCGGAAAAACACAGTTGTTCTTTGATGTCGTCCATAACTACGTCTCGCAAGTCTACCGACAAGGACAAACAAGCTATAAATTAAGCACGGTAGATGCTTCGCAATGATGCATGATAATGGCATGGCAATATGTTGCTGGTTTGAGCAAATGCATCTATCAACAGGTTAAATGAAGAAGGTTTGAACCCAAGGTTCAAAATCAACTCCATATGTGAAGTGGCCTATTGTGTTTGGAACAAAATGTCCAAGTTCTCCTATTTAGGTTGCTCTAACATGCATGAAAATGCCACCATCAGATTCATTGGATTTTGCTGATAATTTTTCATATAGAAATTATTTTAATCCGACTTACAGATTATTTTCTATTAATTTTTGAAGTTTATATCATTTTCTGGATTTATTTCTATTATAGAAATCATTTATTGCGTCAGCCTAACGTCATCATGACGTCAGCCAGTCAACAGACATGGGTCCAGGTCAAACCTGACACTGGGAGCCGCATGTCATACTCTCGGGGGCTGACCCGGTTTTGTTTAACTAAACAGGGTTTAATTAGGCGCCTGGGCCCACTAGTCAGCATCAGTGGGGGTGGTTAACTAGTGGCTTAACATAGGTTAGCCGGCGGCGCTGCTCGTTTGGGCGACTCCGGCGACCAGCACTCGCGTGGCCGGGCTTTATGGATGCGGCACGACAAGGCGCGTCAGTGGGTGGCCACAGGAGGTGCTGGGCAGACGGGTTCATCACCGTCGTCGAGGTTTAGCGACGGCGGTGCTCGGGTCCGGTTATGCACGGGGCTACGGGGGGCTGGCGACTAACCGGAGCAGCTGGGCAGAATCACTAGGCCACCCGAAGTACTGCGGTGCTACTGGTGCGAGCAGAGGGGCTAAAGAGCACATAGCTAGCCGGCCATGGCGGTGGCTGGAGCTCGAAGCTCGCGGGGACGATCGCTACGTCACGGGGACGAGACAGGGAGGAGAGGGAAATCGCGTGTAGGCTCACATGGATGCTTCTGGCGCGGTCGGCGAAGCCAGGGAAGCTCAGGGCGCGACGAATTTGACGACAATGGCCGTCGGATCCGAGGGCGAAGGCGAGGTCGAGGGCGATGTTGCAGGGCATCCGCGGTCTCGATCTTTGGCATGGAGATGAAGGTCTTGATGGCGGAGCTTGGAGACATGGCGGCTGGGTGAATGGAGGCCGGTGGTCACGACGACAGAGCTCGGCGGCGGCGGCTACTTCTCGGGCAGGGAAGAGAGAGACGTCCAGGGGAAAAGGGAGCGAGGGGAAAGAGAGAGGAGCGTGCGGGGAACCTCCTGGCGAGCGGATGAGGGCGGAGAGGTGAGCAGGTCCGTGGCAAGCAGGAGCTGGCCACGATCGTGCGCGCGGGCAACACGGCATCGTCCTCCTGGCAAAGGAAGGAGACGACTGGCGCCTAGGCCTGTTGGGCTTCTAAAGTGCTAGGCCTCAGGTAAGGTTCCTTTTCTTTTTATTGCTACTATTTTATTTTCTGCAGTTTGTTTGATTTGGTTTGACTACCAAATCATTTGCTAAAGTTCTGAAGTTTTGCAGGTGAGCTAAATGGAATAAACCATAACCCCACAAAAATTTTCAAAATTATTGGATCTATATTTAATATGTAACAAATATAAATCCAAAGCAATTATTTATTGGATTAACTCAAATGCCCAAAACATATATTTCTGTGATACTAAAAATATTGGTTTAGGTTTTCCCTCTTGCCAATATTTTCACAGAACAACAGGAACATTTTCTTGGAGATATTTGAGGCAATTTTTATCTTGGTCATTTGACAAAATTCTTTCTGAGGCTTGATAATTCCTCAATTCAAATTCATTTGAATTTAGAACTGCGTGCATGAATATGCAATCGCAAGCAAGGCTAAACTGGGGTTGTGACAACTGACCCCCACTAAACAAGAATCTCGTCCCGAGATTCAGTCGTAGGGTAAGAGGACAGAGGGGGTACTAAACGGTCACAATCTTCATGATCCAATTGCCCTTTCCGAAGATGTTGATTCATTACACCAGGTTGATCTTGACAGCTCCGCTTTTGAGAACTCCACCCAGCACAAAGACAAAGGAAACATGAAAACTCTACAAGAATCGATCTTCTTGAAGATCGAGCAACTCATGATCAACTCATGGAATGAGACATAAGAACATCTCTGGAGCTGAAACACAAAACACAAATCGATAACTATGGAATGAAGCAGATGATGGAGGTTCAATTTAGTAGGCAACAATTCCACGCTAAAACAGATGGTGACGAGGTTTCAATGTAGCGAGGAAATAATTGCCATGATTCCATAACGGGGCACCTTAGGGGGGTGACTCGTAGAGTTATCCCTTAAGTGGCAAAAAGTATTACTTTTGATACAGAGATCATTGGAACTCTTCATACCAGCCTAAGGCAATTCACAAATGATCGTTGGAAAGAATTTGAATGAATGGCATACTCATCTTGGAAAGGAAATTATGGTTATAGAACAACTCGGCAAACGGAAGGCATAATCCAATTGATACCGAGGATATAACCTAGTGTCTGAGCGTGCTTTCAAGAACTTGAGCATTTCCATATTCATCAAGGTTTTACCAACATCCATGCCAAGGATCTTAGTCACATAATACCACCATGATGAATAATGATGGGGGATGTAGATGCAAAGGAAGACAACACTTTCTCAGATTTCACCTTAGCTATGCCAAGGGAGCGAAATCTGGATGATCGACCGAGAGACATTTAGCACTCCACTTCTAATGTTCTCCTTGATGTACTAGCATAACCCAATTGTAGGTATTCTTTGTTATCTAGAGCATCAAGTAAAAGGTTGGACTTTGGGAACACAAAAGGGTCCATGAGGAACAACTTCTAGAATAAGTCATATGAAATCCTCATGTAGAAGTGGTCAAATTTGCTGAATCAAGATACTACAATGATAGATCTTCCAACTAGGTGTGTCGGTCAAAACAATAACCTCGCGGAAGCCTGCATCATAGATCTTGGGGAAAAATCAACCATCATATCTGCCTGAGATTCAGATCTGGTTGGTGCTAGGGTATTTCAGGCTCAGCCTGCCTGAAGGAGAAAGTTTGCAACACAAATCGAAGAGATGACGTTGCAGGATTCTCAGGAAATGAACTACAGAAGCAAGCTCCAAAACATGAGCTGGATTGCAAGACTCGTGTGGACAAACTGTCCAAGACAATCGTGACCATATGAGTTCTTACAACAAAACACAACCGAGTTCTGGTTGGGAACCAACTTCGGGGATATCGAGGTCCCTGCATAAGTCCGGGTTAGCTCTTAAAAAGGAACTCCTTTCCCTTAAACAAGTCATTCAGTGGCTTAAGGTGCTAGGGATACGTATGGACTGTAGATGACTAGTCTATCAACCCTTAGAATACTTCGCACAGGCATGATTGGCTTGGGATGATTCCAAAGGAAAAAAATAACTTATCTCCAATTCACGGCGACAGCTTGCATCAAGTACACATGAATTGGGGAAGTCACTTCTTTTCACCAACCATATACTTCATGAACGGAGCACGAAGATATGGCCTACAAAGTTTTCCAACACTAGCTTAATGTTCATCATGAGTTATGTAAGAGATAAGGTTGTTGTCGATGGGCTCAACAACAATTCATCAAAATATCCATGAAGATGGAATTCCACAACTATGAGAACAAGGTATTAGCATTAGTCAGACCAAAGAATGTAATGGTGTATGCTCGAGGAAACATCCATGAGTAAAACAACATTACGATAATCGTTGGTTCTGATTTTGATTTGACGATAGCCCACACTCAAATCAAAGATTGGACAAGACAATAGATGCAACAATTGATCACAAGGGTCAATCGATCAAGATATCATCTTTATTCTACACACACAAACACATACAAAGATATCCCTTTGGCATGAACTAAGTTAGATCAAGCTTTTATCTTTCAACTCCCCAAGTTTTTGTTTAGCTTAACCAACTAGCTCAGGGGTATCCAACTCAGAGTCTTGGAGGAAAGGTGGCTTACAGGAAATCAACTTGATCATGAACTCAACATAACGGCCAAGGGACAACCTGGTCATACTTCCGAGAAGATATTTCAAAAATCGCGGACCACCGATATGTTATCAAGCTCGAGAACAATCTTGCTTTTCAGTGCAAGATGATATGATCAAAAGAGCTTGGCACAAACCTAACTCATAGATCGAAGAGTGCACCAGGAAAGATGGACTAGGTAGCACGATCAACCTTTGTAATGATGGTTCGATAACCAACACACTAAGAATGATATAATTGTCCATTAACTTCCAAGCAATATGGTTGCTAGGAGTATTGATTTCACGTATCACAGTTCACCTGTCGGTATTTCGGTTACAACCAACACGAAGACCGAGGGATGAATGATGATGGCGAGAAGTACCACTGTATCAGGAATTCATGAGAGGTGGTGCAATTCTCACGATACTCTTGACATAAAGAGGGTAATACTTCAAGATAGAACAAAGCAAAAGCTGGATTGGCATTTCGATCTATGGAATACAACTACTTTGACCCAATCCAAGAAATGGATGAGGTACTGGAGTTTGTTTCTCCCAGTCATTCTGAAATAGAATGGCTTGACAGACCACAAGAATAATGTGCATCGATAACCCGAATGCACAACTACTCCTGACTATCCACTGATAGATAAGGTCAGAATACAATTTAGGAGGGGCAACTCAAGAGCACATGATTTTTCTGAGTTGTAGATGCATAGGTTAACATATCGAACGAGTTCAACATAATTCTTCCAGATAACCCATGCAGAAAGGTAGGATTGACAGAGTCACAAGTCTGGAATGGAGAAATCATCAAGAGCACTCTTGTGGTGACCTTCAGTTCACGAGGAACTTCTGCCGTAATGGCTCATGGTATTGGAAGAATGATATACCACGAACCTTGAAGACTATAACAAGGTTACTAACCATCCTAAAGGAACGAGCAAACACTATCAACAGGAGTGAGCGGAATGATTCTTGGGTTCAAGAACCCAGAAACAGAATACCTACTGACTAAGTAGCATCACATAATGCTTCGATAACGATGGCCAGAATTATCACACTGGGAACAAAAGACACAACTAGACTGTCGGGTGGTTCACTGGACTAACATGGTTTCCTAACACTTCAACAATTACGTCAAGGTAATGGAGTACCTCAACACGATAATTGGTGTGCTTTGTCTGGCCCAAAATACATCGATTCGAGATGAAAGAGTTTGCAATTGCATCAGATTATATGTGAACATTGGATAACTCGGACAGCATAACGGCTGTACGGGTATGAAAAATGAGGCAACCTGCAAGACAACTGACAACAGAACAACTGAATTCTTATAGAGACACCGATCAAGGAAGACAACAACTTTGCTCTAAGTCTCCAGCATAGTAACTCGTCATCCTGATAGATAGATGGGAAAGCCTAGTTCTTAACCCCCATAGAAAAGAAGTGGGTGCCTCAGAATTAGAATGACACAAGGAAAGGAGTAAAAATAATCTTATGTTCCCTTCCACAATCAATTCCCTTATATAACTAAAGCAGTTATAGACTCAACATCGACCAGTTTGGCTTGGTAGTCCTACAGACAGTCAAGCTCTGATACCAACGCTGTCGGGACCCCGATCCTAAGCCATATGAATCAAGCTTGTAACATGTCACATCACTTTGCGGCCTCACGCACGGTAACCCACAGCTGCCATCTTACCTTAGCCGGGACCGTTTGCGCCTTTTGGCTCACGGATATGAACATGTCGCTAGCATTCACACGTCAAAGAACCCGGGTCACATGACTAGTTATAGACCCAAGTGGCACAACCGTACAGGGACAGGCATACATAACCGAACAATGCAGGTGTCGGTCATCAGCGTGTGTAGACGAGTCATAGCAAGCTACAGGGACTCCATTACACCGTGGGACATAAATGTCATCAACTGTGCGTAGACGAGTCATAGCAGGCTACATGGACTCCATTACACTGCGAGACATTTCCCCGAAGGGACAGACACAGCAGCAAGAAGGATACACGCCGGTCAATCAATGTGTCCGGAGCAGTAGCAAGCTACCAAGGCTCGGTGGAAGCACAAAGAGGCATTTCCCCGTAAAGCAGGCTACTAAAGGTATACAGCTAGGTGTCGAATCCAACACATAACAATGCATTTCAATCATCAACGCACTATGCACGATATGCGTAGATACAACATGGCATCACAACAAAACTCTACAACATAACATTTATTTAGGAGGCTCCGGAAAGCCAACATAGTATAATGTTACAAGCAGGAGGGGTCACATGACCCAACATTCAGAGCATATAAACAACAAGCGGAAGTTACATGTCTGGGTACAGACAACTAATAAAAGCGGCTGGAAGAGCCTGACAAGCTACAACGACCCTACCAAAGGTGCCAGACCTCTGTCTGGGATTCCAAAGCTAATCCGGTCAACATCAAACTTCATGTCGTAAGAAACACTAATGAGACTGAGGTCTCATCTGCAAAAACATAAATAAGCAAACGTGAGTACAAAGGTACTCAGCAAGACTTACATCAGAACTATCTGCATATGCATCATTGTCAACAAAGGGGGTTGCGGAATTTATTGCAGCAAGCCAGCTTTGACTCTTGGCTAACCTGTACTACCACTAAAAGTACTTTCTTTGTGATGGTGTATCACACACGAGTCCACATATTCACCATATCAATACACCACTGTGGATCCTCTCCCGTCTTCCTACGAGAAGCCATCCATAGCACTCACAATTATCTAGAGCATTTTTAGAGTATCTGTTAAAATTATCTATGAACAATGCAAGTCTCCAAGTAGTCCATATCCACGGACGCGGCTATTCAAATAGATAGATTACCCTGCAGGGGTGTACTTCATCACACATGCACCCGCCACTTACCGCCATGTGCACGTAAAAAAAGCACCTCGGCAACCTTCAAGCAGAAGCCAGGCAAGGGAGTAGGCCACGGACGTTAACTTAGAACAACTCGCGTCCAAGGCAGTCGCCTATCTGAGTTGGAACCCATAATGGAAGTCCGGCTGAGGTTTCCAACATGGCCTCAAACGTTGTGAGGAGGGCCCCAAGCCGGTCCCGATTGGGCCGTTCATTCACTTCGCAGGCCCGGCCACACCTATCAACGTTTCGAACTACTACGACTCCTGGACTAAGAACATGGTAGGTTAATAGGCCGAGAGAGCTCGAGTTACCGGAGCCCAATGTGCAGTAGTAGCTAGTCTTGGAACACAAACACGGAACTCAGTTCCTATGAGCGGCTTCAATGAGACAACCCACCATGCACTCCTACATGGCCTCTCATCGCTACCTTTACCAAAACAGGTTCAACACTTAACCCTCATAATCAGGACACATCCATTTCACTCCGGTTCATCACCTAGATGAATCAGACCTGACACAACTCTAAGCATAGCAAGCATAACAGGGTTATGGCACAACATGGCTCAAGCATCTACCAGGTATGCTAGGTTGCTTGGTTTAGCTATTTACTATGACAATGACAGGTCATGCAAAGTAGTGGGTTCATCTACCGCAACACAAGTAGCAGTTGAATCGCATTGTCCTAATGCATTGAAATGAGAGCAAGAGCGAGATAGTGGGATTGTATCAAATATGCTCAAGGGGGGTTGCTTACCTGTTTATCGGAAGAACACATCTGTTCTTTGATGTCGTCCATAACTACGTCTCGCAAGTCTACCGACAAGGGCAAACAAGGTATAAATTAAGCACGGTAGATGCTTCGCAATGATGCATGATAATGGCATGGCAATATGTTACTGGTTTGAGCAAATGCATCTATCAACAGGTTAAATGAAGAAGGTTTGAACCCAAGGTTCAAAATCAACTCCATAAGTGAAGTGGCCTATTGTGTTTGGAACAAAATTTCCATGTTCTCCTATTTAGGTTGCTCTAACATGCATGAAAATGCCACCATCAGATTCATTGGATTTTTCTGATAATTTTTCATATATAAATTATTTTAATCTGACTTACAGATTATTTTCTATGAATTTTTAAAGTTTATATCATTTTCTGGATTTATTTCTATTACAAAAATCATTTATTGCGTCAGCCTGACGTCATCATGACGTCAGCTAGTCAACAGACACGGGTCCAGGTCAAACCTGACACTAGGACCCGCATGTCATACTCTCGGGGGCTGACCCGGTTTTGTTTAACTAAACAGGGTTTAATTAGGCGCCTGGGCCCACTAGTCAGCGTCAGCGGGGGTGGTTAATTATTGGCTTTGTTGGGGAACGTTGCCTGGGAAACAAAAATTTTCATACGCACACGCAAGATCTATCCATGGTGATGAGTGTCTACGAGAGGGAGAGTGGATCTACATACCCTTGTAGATCGCTAAGCGGGAAGCATTAAGAAACGCGGTTGATGTAGTCGAACGTCTTCGCGATCCAAATCGCCGAGCATCCCGCGATCCATCCACGATCCGTCCCGATCTAGCGCCGAACGGACGGCACCTCCGCGTTCAGCACACGTACAGCTTGATGACGATCTCCGCCTTCTTGATCCAGCAAGAGGGAGCGGAGAGGTAGATGAGTTCTCCGGTAGCACGGCGGCGCGGCGGCGGCGGTGGTGGAACTATTCCAGCAGGGCTTCGCCTAAGCACTGCTGAAAACTAGAGGACTTGATCTATTGGGGAGAGAGGGCTGCACCGTGGCTTAGGATTTTCTGGTGCGGCTGCCCTCTCTCCCCTCCAGTATATATAGGAGGAAGGGGAGGGAGGCCGGCGTCCCAAGGGCTGCCCCTAGGTGCGGCCGAAGTGGGAGAGGTGGAGGAGTCCTACTCCAATCCTACTCCAAGTAGGATTCCACTTCCACTTGTTTTTCCTTATCTCCACTTGGACTTTCCCACCCCTAGCTGCATGGACCTTGTTGGGGGGGGGGGGGTTCGGCCAGCCCACTAGGGGCTGGTTCACCTCCTCCCACAGCCCATGAGGCCCTTTGGGGCGAGAGGCCCCTCCCGATGGTCCCCCGGAACCCTCCCGGCACTCCCGGTACACTACCGAAATACCCGAAACTTATCTGGTGACCAAAACGGGACTTCCTATATATCAATCTTTACCTCTGGACCATTCCGGAGCTCCTCGTGACTTCCGGGATCTCATCCGGGACTCTGAAAAACCTTCGGTCACCACCATACATAACTCTATACTACCGAAACATCACCGAACCTTAAGTGTGCAGACCCTGCGGGTTCAAGAACTATGTAGACATGACCGAGACACCTCTACGGTCAATAACCAATAGCGGGACCTCGATGCCCATATTGGTTCCTACATATTCTACGAAGATCTTTATCGGTGAACCTCTATGTCAAGGATTCAGTTAATCCCGTATGATGTTCCCTTTGTTCTTCGGTATGTTACTTGCCCGAGATTCGATCGTCGGTATCTCTATACCTAGTTCAATATCGTTACCGCAAGTCTCTTTACTCGTTCCGTAATGCAAGATCCCGTTGCTAACACTTTAGTCACATTGCTTGCAAGGCTTGTTGTGATGTTGTATTACCGAGTGGGCCCTGAGATACCTCTCGGTGAAACGGAGTAACAAATCCCAGTATTGATACATGCCCACTCAACAGACACCCTCGGAGATACCTGTAGAGCATCTTTATAGTCACCCAGTTACGTTGTGACGTTTGATACACACAAGGTATTCCTCCGGTGTGAGTGAGTTGCATGACCTCATGGTCATAGGAACAGATACTTGACATGCAGAAAACAATAGCAATAAACTGACACGGTCATAGGCTACGTTCATAGTTTGGGTCTTTGTCCATGACATCATTCTCCTAATGATGTGATCCCGTTATCAAATGACATCTCATGTCTATGGCTAGGAAACCTTGACCATCTTTGATCAATGAGCTAGTCTACTAGAGGCATACTAGGGACACAGTGTTGTCTATGTATCCACACATGTATCAGTGTTTCCAATTAATACAATTATAGCAAGGATAATAAACGATTATCATGAACAAGGAAATATAATAATAACTACTTTTATTATTGCCTCTAGGGCATATCTGCAACAGTCTCCCACTTGCACTAGAGTCAATAATCTAGCTCACAACACTATGTGATTTACATTGTAATGAACCTAATAGCCATACAGTTCTGGTGTTGATCATGTTTAGCCCTTGGAAGAGGTTTAGTCATCGGATCTGCGACATTCAGATCCGTGTGTACTTTGCAAATATTTATGTCGTCCTCCTTGATGTAATCACGGATGAAATTGAAACGTCGCTTTATGTGTATGGTCCTCTTGTGAAACCTTGGTTCCTTGGCTGGAGCAATGGCACCAGTGTTGTCACAGAACACAGTCATTGGGTTCAGTGCACTAGGCACTACTCCAAGATCTGTCATGAACTCCTTCATCCAGACACCTTCCTTCGCCGCCTCCGAGGCAGCGATGTACTCCACTTCGCATGTAGAATTAGCTACCACGCTTTGCTTGGAACTGCACCAGCTTACCAAACCCCCATTGAGAATAAATACGTATCTGGTTTGAGACTTAGAGTCATCCGGATCAGTGTCAAAGCTTGCATCGACGTAACCCTTTACGATGAGCTCTTGATCACCTCCATAAACGAGAAACATGTCCTTAGTCTTTTTTAGGTACTTCAGGATATTCTGGACCACCGTCCAGTGTTCCACTCCAGGATCACTTTGAAACCTTCCGGCCATACTTATGGCAAGGCTGACATCGTGTCTTGTGCACAACATTGCATACATGATAGATCCTATGGCTGAAGCATAGGGGACGACACTCATCTTTTCTCTATCTTCTGCAGTCACTGGGCATTGAGTCTTACTCAACTTCACACCTTGCAATACAAGCAAGAACCCCTTCTTGGACTGATCCATTTTGAACTTCTTCAAAACTTTGTCAAGGTAAGTGCTCTGTGAAAGTCCTATTAAGCGTCTTGATCTATCTCTATAGATCTTGATGCCTAATATGAAAGCAGCTTCTCCTAGGTCCTTCATTGAAAAAAACTTGTTCAAATATTCCTTCACGCTTTCCAACATTTCTATATTGTTTCGAATCAGCAATATGTCATCCACATATAATATTAGAAACTCTATAGAGCTCCCACTCACTTTCTTGTAAATACAAGCTTCTCCGTAAACTTGTATAAACCCGAACGCTTTGATCACCTCATCAAAGCGAAGATTCCAACTCCGAGATGCTTGCACCAGTCCATAAATGGATCGCTGGAGTTTGCAAACTTTGTCAGCATTCTCTGGATCGACAAAACCTTCTGGTTGCATCATATACAACTCTTCCTTAAGGAAACCATTAAGGAACGCTGTTTTGACATCCATCTGCCAAATTTCATAATCGAAAAAGGCAGATATTGCTAACATGATTCTGATGGACTTAAGCATCGCTACGGGTGAGAAGGTCTCATCGTAGTCAACTCCTTGAACTTGTGAAAAACCCTTTGCCACAAGTCGAGCTTTATAGACGGTGACATTACCGTCCGCGTCCGTCTTCCTCTTAAAGATCCATTTGTTCTGAATGGCCTTTCGCCCTTCAGGTAATACTTCCAACGCCCATACTTTGTTTTCATACATGGATCCCATCTCGGATTTCATGGCCTCTAACCATTTCTCGGAATCTAGGCCCATCATCGCGTCTCCATAGCTCATAGGTTCATCATTGTCCAACAACATGACCTCTGCGACAGGGTTGTTGTACCAATCAGGAGCAGTACGCGTCCTTGTCGACCTACGAGGTTCAATAGCAACTTGATCCGAAGCTTCATGATCATCATCATCAACATCCTCTTCTACTGATGTAGGCTCTACACAAACATCTTTCTGCGTTGCGCTACTCTCAGGTTGAAGTAAAGGTTCAACAACCTCATCAAGTTCTATTTTCCTCCCACTCAATTCTTTCGAGAGAAACTCTTTCTCAAGAAATGTTCCATTTTTAGCGACAAACACTTTGCCTTCGGATCTGAGATAGAAGGTATACCCAACTGTCTCTTTTGGGTATCCTATGAAGACGCATTTCTCCGCTTTGGGTTCCAGCTTTTCAGTCTGAAGCTTTTTGACATAAGCATCACATCCCCAAACTTTAAGAAACGACAACTTTGGCTTCTTGCCAAACCACAGTTCATATGGCGTCGTCTCAATGGATTTCGATGGTGCCCTATTTAAAGTGAATGCAGCAGTCTCTAATGCATAACCCCAAAACGATAGTGGCAAATCGGCAAGAGACATCATAGATCGCACCATATCCAATAAGGTTCGATTACGACGTTCGGACACACCATTACGTTGTGGTGTTCGAGGCGGTGTCAATTGTGAACCAATTCCACACTGTCTTAAGTGACTGCCAAACTCATAACTCAGATATTCTCCTCCTCGATCAGATCGTAGGAATTTAATCTTCTTGTTACGATGATTCTCAACTGCACTCTGAAATTGCTTAAACTTTTCAGACGTTTCAGACTTGTGTTTCATTAAGTGAATATACCCATATCTACTTAAGTCATCAGTGAAGGTGAGAAAGTAACGATAACCACCGCGCGCCTCAATACTCATCGGACCGCACACATCAGTATGTATGATTTCCAACAAGTCACTTGCCCGTTCCATTGTTCCAGAGAACGGGGTTTTAGTCATCTTGCCCATGAGGCATGGTTCACATGTGTCAAGTGATTCAAACTCAAGTGACTCCAAAAGTCCATCAGCATGGAGCTTCTTCATGCGTTTTACACCAATATGACCTAAACGGCAGTGCCACAAGAAAGTGGTACTATCATTATCAACTCTACATCTTTTGGCATCAATGTTATGAACATGTGTATCATCACTATCGAGATTCAATAACAATAAACCCCTCACATTGGGTGCATGACCATAAAAGATATTACTCATATAAATAGAACAACCATTATTCTATGATTTAAATGAGTAACCGTCTCGCAATAAACTAGATCCAGATATAATGTTCATGCTTAACGCAGGCACTAAATAACAATTATTCAGGTTCATCACTAATCCCGATGGTAATCGAAGAGCGAGAGTGCCGACGGCGATCACATCAACCTTGGAACCATTTCCCACGCGCATCGTCACTTCGTCCTTTGCCAGCCTCCATCTATTCCGCAGTTCCTTTTTTGAGTTGCAAATGTGAGCAACCGCACCGGTATCAAATACCCAGGCACTACAACGAGAGTTGGTAAGGTACACATCAATAACATGTATATCATATATACCTTGTTTGGTGTTGTCCGCCTTCTTGTCAGCCAGATACTTGGGGCAGTTCCGCTTCCAGTGTCCAGTTCCCTTGCAATGAAAGCACTCAGTTTCTGGCTTGGGTCCAGCCTTGGGTTTTTCACGGGAGGGGCAACTGCTTTGCCAGTCTTCTTGGAGTTACCCTTCTTACCCTTTTCATTCTTCTTGAAACTAGTGGTTTTATTGACCATCAACACTTGATGCTCCTTCTGAATTTCAGACTCAGCGACTTTCAACATCGCAAACAGCTCAGCGACTGACTTGTTCATCCCGTGCATGTTATAGTTCAACACGAAGCTCTTGTAGCTAGGTGGCAATGATTGAAGAACTCGGTCAGTGATCGCCTCTGCTGGAAGGGGCATTCCCAATTCAGTCAGACGGGTGGAATACCCAGACATTTTGAGTATGTGTTCACTGACAGACCCGTTCTCCTCCATCTTGCAGGCATAGAACTTATCGGAGGTCTCATACCTCTCGATCCGGGCATTCTTCTGAAAGATAAACTTCAACTCCTGGAACATATCATATGCTCCATGATGTTCAAAACGTCTTTGAAGTACCGGTTCTAAGCCATACAACATTGCACATTGAACCATTGAGTAATCATCAGAACGAGCATGCCAAGCGTTCGCAACGTCTGGAGACTCTACTGGAGCGGGTGGATCACCAAGCGGTGCATCAAGGACATAAACCTTTTGGGAAGCCGTAAGGATAATCCTTAGATTACGGGCCCAGTCCACAAAGTTACTCCCGTCATCTTTCAACTTAGCTTTCTCTAGGAACGCATTAAAGTTCAGGGGTGCTACTGCGCGAGCCATTGATCTACAACATAAATTTTGCAAAAACAACTTAGACTATTGTTCAAGATAATGAGTTTAGTTAATCATATTACTTAAAAAACTCCCACTCAAATTGACATCCCTCTGGTCATTTCGAGTGTCACATGATCAAAATTCACCAACTCAAGTTCGATCATCACGTGAGTTGAGGTGGTTTCAATGGTGAACATCTTCATGTTGATCATATCTACTATATGACTCATGTTCGACCTTTCGGTCACTTGTGTTCCGAGGCCATGTCTGTACATGCTAGGCTCCTCAAGTTTAACCCGAGTGTTCCGCACGTGCAACACTGGCTTGCACCCGTTGTATGCGAACGTAGAGTCTATCACACCCGATCATCACGTGGTGTCTCGAAACGATGAACTTTCGCAACGGTGCACACTCGGGGAGAACACAATTTTATCTTGAAATTTAAGTGAGGGATCACCTTATAATGCTACCGTCGTCCTAAGCAAAATAAGATGCATAAAAGGATTAACATCACATGCAAATCATAAATGACATGATATGGCCATGAACTTGTGCTTTTGATCTCCATCTCCAAAGCACCGGCATGATCTCCATCGTCACCGGCATGACACCATGATCTCCATCAACGTGTCGCCATGAGGTTGTCGCGCCGACCGTTGCTTCTACGACTATTGCTAACTCATAGCGATAAAGTAAAGCAAAAACGGCGAAAATAAATTAAAGACAACCCTATGGCTCCTGCCGGTTGCCGTACTCATCGACATGCAAGTCGTGATATTCTATACAATACATGATCATCTCATACATCACATATATCTCATCATGTAATTGGCCATATCACATCACAACATACCCTGCAAAAACAAGTTAGACGTCCTCTAATTGTTGTTGCATGTTTTACGTGGCTGCTATGGGTATCTAGCAAGAACAATTCTTACCTACACATAAACCACAATGGTGATACACAAATTGCTATTCAACCTTCTCAAGGACCGCCTTTGTCGAATCCGATCCAACTAAAGTGGGAGAAACAGACACCCGCCAGCCATCTTTATGCAACGAAGTTACATGTCAGGTGATGGAACCAGTCTCTCGTAAGCGTATGAGTAATGTTGGTCCGGGCCGCTTCATCCCACAATACCGCTGAATCAAGAAAAGACCAAGGGAGGAAGCAATCTGAATATCAATGCCCACAAACTCCTTTGTGTTCTACTCGTGATCTCATCTACACATAGACCTAGCTCATGATGCCACTGTTGGGGAACGTTGCATGCGAAAAAAATTCCTACGCACACACAAGATCTAACCATGATGATGAGCGTCTACGAGAGGGAGAGTGGATCTACGTACCCTTGTAGATTGCTAAGCGGGAAGCATTAAGAAACGTGGTTGATGTAGTCGAACGTCTTCGCGATCCAAATCGCCGAGCGTCCCGCGATCCAATCACGATCCGTCCCAATCTAGCGCCGAACGGACGGCACCTCTGCGTTCAGCACACGTACAGCTCGATGACGATCTCCGCCTTCTTGATCAAACAAGAGGGAGCGGAGAGGTAGATGAGTTCTCCGGCAGCGCGACGGCGCGGCGGCGGCGGTGGTGGAACTATTCCAGCAGGGCTTCGCCTAGGCACTGCTGAAAACTAGAGGACTTGATCTATCGGGGAGAGAGGGCTGCACCGTGGCTTAGGGTTTTCTGGTGCGGCTGCCCTCTCTCCCCTCCAGTATATATATGAGGAAGGGGAGGGAGGCCGGCGCCCTAAGGGCTGCACCTAGGTGCGGCAAAAGTGGGAGAGGTGGAGAAGTCCTACTCCAATCCTACTCCAAGCAGGATTCCACTTCCACCTGTTTTTCCTTATCTCCACTTGGACTTTCCCACCCCTAGCAGCATGGGCCTTGTTGGGGGGGGGGGGGTTCGGCCAGCCCACTAGGGGTTGGTTCACCTCCTCCCACAGCCGATGAGGCCCTTTGGGGCGAGAGGCCCCTCCCGATGGTCCCCTGGTACCCTCCCGGCATTCCGGTACACTACCGAAATACCGAAAACTTATCCGGTGACCAAAATGGGACTTCCTATATATCAATCTTTACCTCCGGACCATTCCGGAGCTCCTCGTGACGTCCGGGATCTCATCCGGGACTCCTAGCAACCTTCGGTCACCACCATACATAACTCTATACTACCGAAACGTTACCGAACCTTAAGTGGGCAGACCCTGCGGGTTCAAGAACTATGTAGACATGACCGAGACACCTCTATGGTTAATAAAAAATAGCGGGACCTGGGTGCCCATATTCGTTCCTACATATTCTACGAAGATCTTTATCGGTTGAACCTCTATGTCAAGGATTCAGTTAATCCCGTATGCTTTTCCCTTTGTTCTTCGGTATGTTACTTGCCCGAGATTCGATCGTCGGTATCTCTATACCTAGTTCAATCTTGGTACCGACAAGTATCTTTACTCGTTCCGTAATACAAGATCCCATGGCTAACACTTTAGTCACATTGCTGGCAAGGCTTGTTGTGATGTTGTATTACCGAGTGGGCCCTGAGATACCTCTCCGTCACACGGAGTAACAAATCCCAGTATTGAGCCATGCCCACTCAACAGACACCCTCGGAGATACCTGTAGAGCATCTTTATAGTCACCCAGTTACGTTGTGATGTTTGATACACACAAGGTATTCCTCCGGTGTCAGTGAGTTGCATGATCTCATGGTCATAGGAACAGATACTTGACTTGCAGAAAACAATAGCAATAAACTGACACGATCATAAGCTACATTCATAGTTTGGGTCTTTATCCATCACATCATTCTCCTAATGATGTGATCCCATTATCAAATGACATCTCATGTCTATGGCTAGGAAACATTGACCATCTTTGATCAACGAGCTAGTCTACTAGAGGCATACTAGGGACACAGTGTTGTCTATGTATCCACACATGTATCAATGTTTCCAATTAATACAATTATAGCATGGATGATAAACGATTATCATGAACAAGGAAATATAATAATAACTACTTTTATTATTGCCTCTAGGGTATATTTCCAACAGGCTTAACATATGTTAGCCGGCGGCTAAACGCCGGCGTAAGCAGAACACGGCGGCGCTGCTCGTTCGGGCGACTCCGGCGACGAGCACTCGCGCGGCCGGGCTTTATCGATGCGGAGTGACGAGGCGCGTCGGTGGGTGGCGACAGGAGGTGCTGGGTAGACGGGTTCGTCACCGTCATCGAGGTTTAGCGGCTGCGGGGCGCTGGCGACTAACTGGAGCAGCTGGGCAGAATCACTATGCCACCCGGAGTACTGCGGTGCTACTGGTGCGAGCAGAGGGGCTAAAGAGCAAATAGCTCGCTGGCCATGGCGGTGGCCGGAGCTCGAAGCTCGCGGGGACGATCGCTACGGCATGGGGACGAGACAGGGAGGAGAGGGAAATCGTGCGTAGGCTCACAGGGATGCTTCTGGCGCGATCGGCGAAGCCGGGGAAGCTTGGGTCGCAACGAATTTGACGACAATGACCATCGGATCTGAGGGCGAAGGTGAGGTCGAGGGAGACGTTGCAGGGCATCCGCGGTCTCAATATTTGGCATGGAGATGAAGCTCTTGATGGCGGAGCTTGGAGACATGGCGGCTGGGTGAATGGAGGCCGGTGGTCATGACGACAGAGCTCGGCGGCGGCGGCTACTTCTCGGGCGGGGAAGAGAGAGAGGTCCAGGGGAGAAGGGATTTAGGGGAAAGAGAGAGGAGCGTGCGGGGCACCTCCTGGCGAGCGGATGAGGGCGGAGAGGCGAGCAGCTCCGTGGCAAGCAGGAGTTGGCCACGAGCGTGCGCGCGGGCGACACGGCGTCGTCCTCCTGGCAAAGGAAGGAGACGACTGGCGCCTGGGCCTGTTGGGCTTCTACAGTGCTGGGCCTTAGGTAAGGTTCCTTTTCTTTTTATTGCTACTATTTTATTTTCTGGAGTTTGTTTGATTTGGTTTGACTACCAAATCATTTTCTAAAATTCTGAAGTTTTGCAGGTGAGCTAAATGGAATAAACCATAACCCCACAAAAAGTTTCAAAATTATTGGATCCATATTTAATATGGAACAAATATAATCCAATGCAATTATTTATTGGATTAACTCAAATGCCCAAAACATATATTTCTATGATACTGAAAATATTGGTTTAGGTTTTCCCTCTTGCCAATATTTTCAAAGAACAACAGGAACATTTTCTTGGAGATATTTGAGGCAATTTTTATCTTGGTCATTTGACAAAAAAATTCTGAGGCTTGATCATTCCTCAATTCAAATTCATTTGAATTTAGAAATGCATGCATGAATATGCAATGACAAGCAAGGATAAACTGGGGTTGTGACAGCTTACTTTGACCGCAAGAGCCTGAGGTTCTGCAGGAGGGAGCTTCTTACCAACCGAAACGGGACTTCCCCCGGTAGCCTCTCTACCAGCGGCTTCGGGAAGCTCTGCCGGGAAATGCTTGCCAGAGTTCAGCTTTCTTCTTTTCCTGGCCATCGCTGACGGGGATACTTATGGTTGAGTGAGGCGGAGGACAAACGTCCCTGGTTCCATAGGAAGCTTCTGCGCGGCGCACTTTGATAAGTGATCAGCGATGATGTTTTCTACACGAGGCACATGCTCTTCTTGCAACCCATCAAAGCGCTCCTCCAATCTCCTCACTTCTTCCACGTATGCTTCCATCAATGGGCTCTGATAATCTTTGTTGACTTGTTTCACCACGAGTTGAGAATCTACTCGGATGATCAGTTTCTTGATTCCCAACTCCACCGCGATTCTGAGTCCGTCAAGGAGTCCCTCACATCCAGCGGCATTGTTGGTGGCTTCCTCCCGGGGAAAGTGCATCTGAACCACATACTTGAGGTGCTCTCCTGTGGGAGCGACGAGGAGCACGCCTGCTCTGGCACCTTGGAGCGAGAAAGCACCGTCAAAGTACATGATCCAATCCTTGGGCGCTTCTTTGCCGGGGAGAATTGTCTTTGGAACCTCTTCGTCTGGCGTGGGTGTCCATTCTGCAATGAACTCTACCAATGCCCTGCTCTGAACTGTGGAAGTTCTCTCATACTTCAATCCGAAACTTGACAACTGAAGTGCCCACTCAACTATCCTGCCAGTGGCCTCGAGGTTCCTCAATATGCACTATAGCAGAAAGCGAGTGAAAATTATGATCTCATGGGCTTGGAAGTAGTGGTGCAACTTCCTCGAGGCCATGATGAGGCCAAAGATCAGCTTTTGCACTCCAGAGTACCTTAACCTAGCCCCCTGCAAACAAGGAGCTGACAAAGTATACTGGCCGCTGCACCACTTTCTTCTTCGTCACTTCCTTGGAACTGCCTTCGCTAGCTTGCTGAGGTTCCCCTGAGTCTGCATTGGGTCCTGTCGCGGATGCTTCAGTTTTGTCCCCGGCATCATCAGCCGTAGTGGCTGCACCTTCATCCACTTCTCATTGCGCCACCAACACTGCACTAACCGCTTGATTCGTTGCCGCCAAGTATAGCAGCAACAGTTCTTGCGGTTTAGGAGCGACCAAGGTGGGAGCGGAAGAAAGGTATGTTTTCAGATCCTGTAGTGCTGCCTCTGCTTCCGGGGTCCACTTTATCGGGCCAGCCTTCTTTGAAATCTTGAAGAACGGCAGGGCGCGTTCAACGGATTTGGAGATAAACCTACTTAACGCGGCAACGCATCCGGTCAAACGTCTGATGTCCTTGATGGTCTTGGGTGCTTGTATCTGCTCGATTGCTTTGATCTTGTCGGGATTGGCTTCTATTCCTCGCTGAGATACAAAGAACCCAAGTAGCTTGTCGGATGGCATGCCAAACACACACTTCTTGGGGTTGAGTTTCAAATTGATCTTGCGCAAGCTTGCAAAAGTTTCTTCCAAGTCTTGTATGAGAGTCGCTTCATCCTTGGTCTTGACGACTATTTCATCCATGTAAGCTTCCATGTTTCTGTGCAACTGAGGTCCAAATCCAATCTGCACGGCACTGGCAAAGGTAGAACTAGCGCTCTTTAACCCGAAAGGCATCCGTACAAAGCAGTATGTGCCGCACGGAGTTATGAACACGGTCTTTTCCTCATCTTCCTTAGTCATGAAAAACTGGTCGTATCCGGAGTATGCATCCAAGAAGGAAAGCAAGTCGCACCCGGACGTGGAATCAACAACTTGGTCGATGCGTAACAGGGGGAAAGGGTCCTCTGGGCATGCTTTGTTCAAGTCAGTGAAATCTATGCAGAGCCTCCATTTCCCATTCGCCTTGCGCACCACTACCGGGTTGGCTAGCCAAGTTGGGTGCAACACTCCTCTGACCGAACCAGCTGCTTCGAGTTTCTTGATTTCTTTGGCAATGAACTGCTGCCGCTCCAAGGCTTGCTTCCTAACCTTTTGCTTGACGGGCCTGGCATGAGGGCAGACAGCAAGGTGGTGCTCAATCACCTCCTTGGGAACACCGGGGATGTCAGATGATTGCCAAGCAAACACATCGACATTCGCCTGTAGGAAGGCAACGAGCGCGCTTTCCTATTTGTCAGTAAGGGTGGCGCTGATGGTGAACGTGCCACCAGTGCCATCCAGCCCTGCCGGGATCTTGTTCGTCTCAGGATAGGTGACCTTGGACCTCTTGCAAGCGGAACTCTCCAGCAGGTCATCATCAGGTGCAGCGCACTCTGAAGAGGCGCGCTTCCCGGAGTCCTTGACGGTGTTCATGCTAGGCTTCTTTGCTTTCTTCGATTCCATGGCGGGAGCTGGGATTTCTTCAGCCTCAGCTGTTATCGCTTCCCGATACATCTTGTCCATGCATATGACGGCATCCTTCTTGTCAGATGGGATGGAGACGATTCCAATGGGGCACGGCATTTTCAAAGTGTTGTAAGCAAAGTGGGATGCTGCCATGAATTTTGCCAGTGCTGGACGATCAAGAATTCCATTGTAAGGCAGAGGGAGCTCAACCACGTCAAACACTACTTTCTCAGTCCGGTAATTCAACTCCCCGCCAAACGTCACACGCAAAGTGATCTTTTCCTTAGGTCGGCTTCTGCCGGGGTTGACTCCTTGGAATGTACCCGTTGCCTTGAGCTCTCCGTCAGGGATCTGCAGCCTTTCAACCACTTTTGGGGAGATTAAGTTCAATCCCGCCCCGCCGTCAACTAACATCTTGGTGACATTGAGGTTGCGGATTGTTGGGGAGACCAACAACGGCAATCATCCGACCGCAGTGGTGCGATCAGGATGGTCCTCTTCATCAAAGATGATAGGCGTGCGGGACCATTTGAGTGGCCTTTTGGACTCTGTAGCTGGTTCCACAGCATTGACCTCACGCGCCCACTGCTTGAGCTATCGGTGAGAGGAATGCAAGGATGCACCGCCATCAACACACATGGCTTCGGTTGCCTTCTGGAACTCTCGATCACTGGAATCCTCCTCGTCATCCTCATCCTCACTCATATCCTCTACTTCTTTCTTCTCATGGCCTCTGGCTGGCCTTTCCTTCTGCTGCGGAGATTTGCTGCGGCGGCCTCCTCTGCCGCCACGGCCCTTGCTGGCAGCACCGTCTTGGCCTTTCTCTTTGTTACGCTTCTCGTACTCGGCCTTCTGCTTCTCAACAAGCTGCTCAACTTGGCGGCATTCTTGGAGAACATGGCCTTTAGTGTGGTGGATTTTGCAGTATGGCCCGTCGGACTTTCCAGTTTTCTCAGCGGCAGCGGCCTCCCGGCAATCAGCGCACGCGGCAGCTCCCTTGCCGGGGGCCTCGGCTTTGGCCTTCTTGCCCGTACTGAGATCACCGGAGCCCTCAACGGCCAACACTGCTTTTCCCTTACGTTTCTTGTTGCGCTTTCGGCTCTTCCCCTTCGGGCCAAGGGCACCGCCGTCGGCATCTGAATCGACTTCGACGCCAGCCTCCTCTCCGGGTAGTCGCCTTCCTTCCTCAGCACGAGCACACTTGTCCGCCAATGTGTACAGCACATTGACGGTCTTGGGGAGTCTGACGTTCATCTTGGCACGTATTCTCCTGTTGCATATGTTCGAATGGAACACGGCAATCACGGCAGCGGGGTCTATCTCTAGAATGTTGCGGTGCACTCGACTGAATCTCTGGATGTACTTCCGCAAAGTCTCTCTCTCCTTTTGCGGAAGGACTTGCAGGTGGCTAGGTTGCCCTGGCTCCTAGTGGCCACCTGTGAAGGCGTCAACGAACTCGTTGCACAAGTCAGCCCATGATGAAATGGAGTTCTCCGGCTGGTGCATCAGCCACGATCTCACGTTTGGCTTGAGTGTCAAAGGGAAGTAGTTGGCGAGCACTTTCTCATCTCTTCCTCTGGTGGCTTGAATGGCTATCGTGTAGATGCCTAGGAATTCTGCCGGGTTCAGTTTTTCGTCGTACTTCTCCGTCAGCTCTGGCTTCAAAGCTCGGGCCGATGGCCAGCGGACCTGTCGCAGCTCGCAAGTCAAGGCAGGGCACCCAACCTCGTAAGGCAGGTACCCGCCAGCACTGGGCGTGGGGTCACCAGCACCTGAGCGGTTACGCCTGTCAGACTGACGGTGTAATTCTCGGCGTCGCTCTATGGCGATGCATGCGTCTTCTTTCTGCCGATCTTCCAGGACACGCCGCTGGTCCCAGCGATCGCGCGGGCCGGACGAGGCCATAGATGCATCGTCGAGCTCGTTAGCATGTGAAGCTCGCTGTGGCTGCTCCTGGGTCTGTTGTCGTAGAGGGACTGCACCGTTGGTGTGGCCCCCTTGACACGATCGCTGGGCCGGGCCACCGTTGCCGTACGCGTGCGTCACGATGGCTCTGCATGCTGAAATTTGTTGGCTTCTTCGAAGGATATCATTCTCTGAATGGTAGCTCTCCATTCGTCCATCTTATCCGCTACCAGCGGGAAGTTTAGTAGCAGCTGGGCTCGCGCCATTGCTTCCGATGCCGTGTCCGGCATGGCGAAAGAGGCGGACCGCGACGTCGCCCGGATCCTGGTGGAACCAAGAGGGGTGTCGCCGCGTCCCTTTCACCGTGCGCCGCTTGCCGGGGCGGTTTGACGTGGGGGAGGCCGAGCCCGCGGGTTCGCGGCCCCGTTCGGTGCTCCAAATTGTTCTGGACGAGGTGTACGCCCAGTAGCCGTGCTAGTGACGGGCGCAGATGGGGGATCATGGCTTGCTCCGGATTGAGTGCCGCTGTGGCGGCCATGACCATCCACGCGACGGGGAGGTGGAGACTGGTCGTTTCCTCCGCCCGCGGTACCAGGGGCGTGCTCGCCAGGATGTTGTCGCTGCTGCTCCTCTCCGGCGTTCCCCGCTCCAACCAATGGCGCTCGCGGCTGCATGTGAGGGATCCTTTGAAGTGGAGGGATGCACTGTCGCGCCGGACTTCTTGGGAGCCATGGATGAAGAAGACGATGATGAAGATCGACTTGCTGCTCAGGAACTCGGGTTCGCACAAATGACGCTGCCCCCTACCTGGCGTGCCAAAGATGTCGGGGCACGGATGCACACGATCACCTATGGGGCCATAGGCCCCTTTGTGGTTCACCAGGGGGAGGTCACGTTGCACAAAGAGCGGAGATGGTGAGACAGCACGACGATCGGGACGCTGGTGTTTTACCCAGGTTCGGGCCGCTGTGAAGCGTAAAACCCTATTCCTGCTTTTGGTGGATTGATCAGAGGAACACAAAGAACACGCATCGCTCAATCCTAGCAAGGGTTGCCATTTGGGAGAGCTGCTACGTGAGTACAAGTGTCCAAAAGTACGAATCTTCAACTAGGTTGCCTTGGGCCTCCTTTTATAGCTCAAGGGGCAACCACAATGGCAAAACATACATTGTCTAATGATTAGACAGCTAACAGTGCTATCATACCTAACTCTGGCACTTAGGACAAAATGCTATAAATGCAGTCTAGGTGGCGTGCGGGGGTGCATCCCCGGCAAGCTTCTACCACCGCTCTAGCTAACTATCGCACCACAACTTGACACGCCTATGGGCGGGTGTCAAGGGGGCATAATCTGTCTTCCAGCGTGCCGCCACGTGCTTAGCGGGCGCCACTTAGCCACATGGGGGCTTGACACCGCATCGACAAGTAACTAGTTTTGTGATGCGGTGGAGCGGTGGCGGATCGGCTCGTGTTTGCCGGGTCTTCCTAAACGTGCACGCCTCGGTCCCCGGCAGGCTCCGGGTACGTGGCTGGTGTGCCTTGGGCCCCTCCTGGGCTGTTGTGTTGGTCTTGCCGGCGTTGCTTGGCCTTTTGTAGGTTGCTGCTACCGGAGTCTGGGTCTTGAATGCTTGCTTGGTTTGCACTTGTGTTGATGAGTTTTGCTACTACTGCCTGTGCATAAGTCAGGGGCATTGGATATCCCTGTCCTAGTGCACCGACACCCTTCCTCACCATTGGCAGCGGCCTCACCCCCGAGCAGGTCAGTGTGCTCGTCACCTTCCTCTGGGAGAACGCTGATATGTTCGCGTGGACGGCCTCAGACATGTTCGGCGTGCCACGAGAAGTTATCGAGCAACACTTGGCGGTGTGCCCCAACGCGCGCCCTGTCAAGCAGAAGGTGTTGTGCTAGGCAATCGAGAAGTATGACTTCATCATTCAGAAGGTCGAGAAGCTCCAAGACGCCATCATCATCCATGAGGTAATCCACCCAGAGTGGGTCGCCAACCCCGTGGTCGTCGCCAAACCGCATGGCGGCTAACGTATGTGTGTCGACTTCACCAACCTCAACAAGGCCTGCCCCCAGGACCACTTCCCGTTGTCGCGGATCGACCAGATAGTGGACTCCACTGCAGGGTGCGACCTGCTCTATTTCCTGGACGCCTTCTCAGGCTACCATCAGATCAACATGGCGAAGGAGGATGTCGAGAAAACCGCCTTCATCACCCGTTGCGGAGTGTTCTACTACTTGTGCTTGCCTTTCGGACTGAAGAGTGCGTGAGCCACCTTCCAGAGGATGATGCGCATCTGCCTGGTGAGGGAGTCCTGGTTTAAGGGGTCCTCGGGAGGCCGACCTGTTTCTTATGGGTCGGACTATATGGGCCACTTGCCGAGCATTGGATGGATCAAAGACCCTGTCTCCAAGAAGGAAGCTTCGGGAATCGTGGCGAATCCTCCACGTTTGGAGTAGTGAATAGGCATGTTTATCCCTTCGACGTGTAACCGACCATGTGTAAACCCTAGGTACCCTCGGCGTCTATATAAGCAGGAGGGTTTTAGGTTATAGAGAAGAGAGAACTCATCTAGGGTTTAGCTATTCGATCTCTAGGTAGATCAACTCTGTAACCCCTATACCATCAATATAATCAAGCAGGACGTAGGGTATTACCTCCATAGGAGGGCCCGAACCTGGGTAAAACATCGTCTCCCTCGTCTCCTGTTACCATCGATTCTAGTCTCACAGCTCGGGACTCCCTACCCGAGATCTGCCGGTTTTGACACCGACATTGGTGCTTTCATTGAGAGTTCCGCTGTGATCGCCAAAGGAATCGATGGCTCGCCTTGTCATCAACGAAGAGGTCCGCAATACGGACACTTTTGTCCCCGGACAGATCTTCGCTTTCGGCAGCATTGTGCTGCAAGCCGACCCGACCGGCCATCTTGGCCGTGTCGGAAGTTTCGCCCCTGATCAAGAGGTCAGATTCGGGAACCTAGAGTTCTCCGTAGACTCTCGGGGCGACCTGTCACTAACCGGGCTCGCAGTCTCGCCTGCCACGCCCGAAGACTCTGAGGCTTTAACCTCAGATCCATCTTTCTACCCTACCCACGGGATCTACCCCGGCGAGGACCCGACTTTCGGTCCGGACCCGGTCATAGTGCCAGACGTCCGGACACATATTCTTGCCGAACACTCCCCCCGCGCGGATACTTCGGAGGTTAACTCCAGAAGCTCTGAGCGGTCCGACCCGATCGAGCTCTCGATACTCAACGAGGCTCTAGATCGGATCTCGTCGATGAAGATTACCGACGACCCAACCCGGATCTGTGCTCAGATCGGGCTCAGGATGAATTTTTCGTCCCACCCACCACCCACTTGGTAGTCACTGTCGAGGATTTAACCGACATGTTGGACTATGCCTCTGAGGAGGTAGAATATATGGATGAGGAGGACCGTGCCCTCACCCCCGTTAACACCGGGCGGTGGACTGCCAGCTCCACATACGACGTCTACATGGTGGACACACCGAAAAACGATGGCGACAAATCAGATGAAGCGCCGTCAAGACGCCGAAAGCCACATAAACGGTCAAAAGGGAAAAAAGGGAAGAAAAGCTATTGACGGCACAGGGGACGGAGACACCCCGGAAGACCTCGGTGATCCCGATATCCCCGAACACCCGTTAGAGGGTCAGGGGAGGCCGGAAGACCGGCGCAACCCCGACGATCTAAATGATTCCGAGGACGACAATTACCTCCCCCCTGTCGAGGAGGAAGACATCCCAGAAGCCGATGACTTCGCCATCCCTGATAATCTTGAAGATCAGGAACTGTTCAGGCAATAGCTTATAGCCACGGCCCACAACCTGAAGGCAAAAGAACGGCAGCTTAAAGCCGAACAAGACAACCTCAACGATCGATGGACGAGAGTCCTCTCAGCTGAGGAAGGATACGGCACCGGTCTATCGGACCAACCTAAGAGCTATCCGCGCAGATGGCTGCTGCCACAATTCGATGACGAGCTCACTGATACGCCGTCTCCCAAACATACCCCATACGACAAGCCAGACCGCCCTCCTCGAGGACGAGACAGGACGGCTGACGACACCGGCTATAGGCCAACAATACCCTGTACACTGGGAAAAGAGCCACTAGAGCCCGATGACAGGTTTGACCTGCGACACGACCTGGACTATAGAGCAGGTCGTACGCGATCCATCTACGGATCCAGAGGATACTGACCCGATAGACGGGAAGGGTACCAACCTTGGTTCGACCGCAACAATAAAGGTCGGGAACTAAACCGGGCTAGGACAGACGCCGATCACTGGCGCGACATAGCTCGGGTCAGAGGCGTTGCCCACCCACTGTGCTTCACGGACGAGGTGATGCAGCATCAGTTCCCAGAAGGGTTTAAACCCATAAACATAGAACAATACGATGGGACAACTGAGCCAACCGTATGGATCGAGGATTTCCTCCTCCACATCCACATGGCGCGAGGAGATGACCTCCACGCCATCAAGTACCTACCCCTGAAGCTTAAGGGGCTAGCTCGGCACTGGTTAAATAGCCTCCCCGAAAACTCCATTGGGTGCTGGGAGGATCTAGAAGATGCATTCTGATATAACTTCCAGGGCACTTATGTTCGGCCGCCGGACTCCTCCGACCTAAGCAACGTCGACCAGAAGCTAGGAGAATCCGCACGGCTATTCTGGAATCGGTTCTTGACCAAGAAAAACCAGATCGTTGACTGCCCGGACGCCGAAGCAATAGCCTCTTTCAGGCACAATATTCGGGATGAGTGGCTAGCTCGTCAGCTCGGCCAGGATAAACCAAGGACAATGTCCGCCCTTACATCACTGATGACTCGCTTTTGCGCGGGCGAGGATAACTGGCTAGCCAGACGTAGCCACAACCCCGAAGACCTCGGAACCTCCGAAGTTCGGGATGGAAACGGGAAACCAAAGCACAACAAGAATAAGCACCGGCACAACAATAGTGATGCCGATGACACGGCCGTTAACGCCGGCTTCCGCAACTCCCGGCCTGGGCAGTGGAAGAAGCCTCCTAAAGGCAATCGCGACGGACCCACCCCGCTGGACAAGATCATGGAGAGGCCTTGCCAGATCCATGGCACTCAAGAGAAGCCCGCCAACCACACCAACCGTAACTGTTGGGTATTCAAACAGGCCGGCAAGCTCGCATCCGAGGACCAAGGCAAGAGCCCACGCAGCAAGGACGAGGATGAGCCCCGCGGTCCGATCGGTGGCGAACAAAAGAAATTCCCTCCAGAGGTAAAAACAGTAAATATGATATACGCTACTCATATACCCAAAAAGCAGAGGAAGCGCGCCCTTCGAGACGTCTACGCCATAGAGCCTGTAGCCCCGAAGTATAACCCATGGTCGGCATACCCGATGACTTTCGATCGACGTGACCACCCGACCAGTATCCGTCATGGGGGTTCGGCCGCCCTCGTCCTAGACCCCATCATAGACGGGTATCACCTCACTAAAGTCCTAATGGACGGAGGAAGTAGCCTCAATTTGATTTACTCAGACACGGTGAAAAAGATGGGAATAGATCCGTCAAGGATCAAACCCAGCAACACCACCTTTAAAGGAGTGATCCCAGGCGTCGAAGCCCGGTGCACGGGCTCTGTAAGCCTGGAAGTAGTGTTCGGCTCGCCTGACAACTTTCGAAGCGAAGACTTGATCTTCGACATCGTACCTTTCCGCAACGGCTATCACGCCCTGCTCGGCCGTACAGTGTTTGCTCGCTTTAATGCCGTCCCACACTACGCATACCTCAAGCTCAAAATGCCCGGACCCAAGGGGGTCATTACTGTCAATGGCAACACAGAGCGCTCCCTCCGAACTGAGGAACATGCGTTGGCCCTGGCGGCCGAATTCCATTACACTGATGATCGGCAAACGCCGACATCTGCTGTAAAAGCACGTAAGGCTGGGAAGCGCGCACGGTCTCAACCTGAAGTACCAGAACCTTCTTCTCCCCATAAATAGGGATTCGATCCCCATCGCACAGCCCTAGAACCGGCAAAGTACGTGCCGAGGAGGCACAACTTCGCGCTCAAAATTCCATGGGCAGCGGTGGGGAAAAATTTGTTGGAAATATGCCCTAGAGGCAATAATAAATTGGTTATTATTATATTTCCTTGTTAATGATAATCGTTTATTATCCATGCTATAATTGTATTGATTGGAAACTCAAATACATGTGTGGGTACATAGACAACACTGTGTCCCTAGTAAGCCTCTAGTTAACTAGCTCGTTGATCAAAAGACGGTGAAGGTTTCCTAGCCATGAACATGAGATGTCATTTGATAACGGGATCACATCATTAGGAGAATGATGTGATGGACAAGACCCAAACTATAAACGTAGCATATGATCGTGTCAGTTTATTGCTATTGTTTTCTGCATGTCAAGTATCTGTTCCTATGACCATGAGATCATGCAACTCACTGACACCGGAGGAATACCTTGTGTGTATCAAACGTCGCAACGTAACTAGGTGACTATAAAGATGCTCTACAGGTATCTCTGAGGGTGTCTGTTGGGTTGGCATGGATCAAGACTGGGATTTGTTACTCCATGTAACGGAGAGGTATCTCAGGGCCCACTCGGTAATACAACATCACAATGAGCCTTGCAAGCAATGTGACTAAAGTGTTAGCCACGAGATCTTGTATTACGGACCGAGTAAAGAGACTTGCCGATAACGAGATTGAACTAGGTATAGAGATACCGACGATCGAATATCGGGCAAGTAACATACCGAAGAACAAAGGGAACAGCATACAGGATTAACTGAATCCTTGACATAGAGGTTCGACCGATATAGATCTTCGTAGAATATGTAGGAACCAATATGGGCATCTAGGTCCCGCTATTGGTTATTGACCGTAGAGGTGTCTCGGTCATGTCTACATAGTTCTCGAACCCGCAGGGTCTACACACTTAACGTTTGGCGACGATTAGTATAGTTGAGTTATTGTGTTGGTGACCGAAGGTTGTTCGGAGTCCCGGATAAAATCCCGGACATGACGAGGATCTCCGGAAAAGTCCGGAGGTAAAGATTGATATATGTGATAATAGTGTTTTGATCTCCGGAAGGGTTCGGGAATTCACCGAAAGGGTTTCTGGATGTTTACCGAAGTGTTCGGGTGCAGCAACACTTTATATGGGCCAAAGGGGTAAAGCCCACGAGGTATTGGAAAGTGCAAAAGGAAGTTTTGCTGCTGCCTTAAGAGGTACTACCGCTGGTAAGGCAGTACTACAGGGTAAGCGGTACTACCGCTTGTGTGAAGCAGTACTACCACTCAAGCGGTACTACCGCTTGTACGCGGTACTGCTGGAATCCGAGTGGGACTCTTTCCGTGCGGGCCAAACCGACCTTGTGGAGGCTTTCTCTCCAAGTTTAGACCCCAGGGCTCAACATATAAATAGAGGGGCAGGGCTAGCACACGGGATACATCAAGATTTCCCAAGCCATGTGTCGGCAACCCTAACCCTCTAGTTCCTCCCGTCATCACCACGCCGTCGTGCTGCCGGAACTCATCCACTACTTCACCATCGCTCGCTGGATCGAGGAGGTGAAGGCGTCATCAAGCCGTACGTGTGATGAACACGGAGGTGCCGTCCGTTCGGCGCTAGATCGTGTTTGGATCGAGGGATGACTTGCGATTTGGATCGCGAAGACGTTCGACTACATCAACCGCGTTTCTTAACGCTTCCGCTTAGTGATCTACAAGGGTATGTAGATTCACTCTCCCTCTCATAGATGCTCATCACCATGGATAGATCTTGCGTGTGCGTAGGAAATTTTTTGTTTCCCATGCGACGTTCCCCAACATTGGTATCAGAGCTAGGTCTATGTGTAGATGAGATCTCGAGTAGAACACAAAGGAGTTTGTGGGCGTTGATATTCAGATTGCTTCCTCCCTTGGACTTTTCTTGTTTCGGCGGTATTGTGGGATGAAGCGGCTCGGACCAACATTACTCGTACGCTTACGAGAGACCGGTTCCATCAACTGACATGTAACTTCGTTGCATAAAGATGGCTGGCGGGTGTCTGTCTCTCCTACTTTAGTCGGATCGGATTTGACAAAGACGGTCCTTGAGAAGGTTGAAAAGAATTTTTTGTATCACCGTTGTGGTTTTTGCGTAGGTAAGAATTGTTCTTGCTAGATACCCGTAGCAGCCACGTAAAACTTGCAACAACTATTAGAGGACGTCTAACTTGTTTTTGCTGGGTATGTTGTGATGTGATATGGCCAATTTCATGATGAGATATATGTGATGTATGAGATGATCATGTGTTGTATAGAATATCATGACTTGCATGTCGATGAGTACGGCAACTGGTAGGAGCCATAGAGTTGTCTTTAATTATTTTCACCGTTTTGCTTTACTTTATCGCTTTGAGTTAGCAATAGTCGTGGAAGCAACAGTCGGCGCGACAACCTCATGGCGACACGTTGATGGAGATCAAGATGATGGAGATCATGGTGTCATGCCGGTGACGATGGAGATCATGCCGATGCTTTGGAGATGGAGATCAAAAGCACAAGTTCATGGCCATATCATGTCACTTATGATTTTCATGTGATGTTAATCCTTTTATGCATCTTATTTTGCTTAGGACGACGGTAGCATTATAAGGTGATCCCTCACTTAAATTTCAAGATAAAATTGTGTTCTCCCCTAGTGTGCACCGTTGCGAAAGTTCGTCGTTTCGAGACACCACGTGATGATCGGGTGTGATAGACTCTACGTTCGCATACAACGGGTGCAAGCCAGTGTTGCACGTGCGGAACACTCGGGTTAAACTTGACGAGCCTAGCATGTACAGACATGGCCTCGGAACACAAGAGACCGAAAGGTCGAACATGAGTCATATAGTAGATATGATCAACATGAAGATGTTCACCATTGAAACCACCTCAACTCACGTGATGATCGGACTTGAGTTGGTGGATTTGGATCATGTGACACTCGAATGACTAGAGGGATGTCAATTTGAGTGGGAGTTTTTTAAGTAAAATGATTAACTAAACTCATTATCTTAAACAATAGTCTAAGTTGTCTTTGCTATATTTATGTTGTAGATCATGGCTCGCGCAGTAGCACCCCTGAATTTTAATGCGTTCCTAGAGAAAGCTAAGTTGAAAGATGATGGTAGTAACTTTGTGGACTGGGCCCGTAATCTAAGGATTATCCTTACGGCTTCCCAGAAGGCTTATGTCCTTGATGCACCGCTTGGTGATCCACCCGCTCCAGTTGAGTCTCTAGACGTTGTCAACGCCTGGCAGGCTCGCTCTGATGATTACTCAATAGTTCAATGTGTAATTTTGTATGGCTTAGAACCGGGACTTCAAAGATGTTTTGAATGTCATGGAGCATATGATATGTTCCAGGTGTTGAGGTTTATCTTTCAGAAGAATGCCTGGATCGAGAGGTATGAGACCTCCGATAAGTGCTATACTTGCAATATGGAGGAGAACGGGTCTGTTAGTGATCAGATACTCAGAATGTCTGGCTACTCCACCCGTCTGGCTGAATTAGGGATGCCCCTTCTGCCTGAGGCTATCACTGACAGAGTTCTTCAATCATTGCCACCTAGGTACAAGAGCTTCGTGTTGAACTATAACATGCACGGGATGAACAAGTCAGTCGCCGAGCTGTTTGCAATGCTGAAAGTCGCTGAGTCTGAAATTCAGAAGGAGCATCAAGTGTTGATGGTCAATAAAACCACTAGTTTCAAGAAAAATGGCAAGGGTAAGAAGGGTAACTCCAAGAAGACTGGCAAAGCAGTTGCTCCTCCCGTGAAGAAACCCAAGGCTGGACCCAAACCAGAAACTGTGTGCTTTCATTGCAAGGGAACTGGACACTGGAAGCGGAACTGCCCCAAGTATTTGGCTGACAAGAAGGCGGCCAACAACAAACAAGGTATATATGATATACATGTTATTGATGTGTACCTTACCAACTCTCGTTGTAGTGCCTGGGTATTTGTTACCGGTGCGGTTGCTCACATTTGAAACTCTAAACAGGAACTGCGGAATAGACGGAGGCTGGCAAAGGATGAAGTGACGATGCGCGTGGGAAATGGTTCCAAGGTTGATGTGATCGCCGTCGGCACGCTCGCTCTTCGATTACCATCGGGATTAGTGATGAACCTGAATAATTGTTATTTAGTGCCTGCGTTAAGCATGAACATTATATCTGGATCTTGTTTATTGCGAGACGGTTACTCATTTAAATCAGAGAATAATGGTTGTTCTATTTATATGAGTAATATCTTTTATGGTCATGCACCCGAAGTGAGGGGTTTATTCTTATTTAATCTCGATAGTAATGATACACATGTTCATAACATTGATGCCAAAAGATGTAGAATTGATAATGATAATACCACTTTCTTGTGGCACTACCGTTTAGGTCATATTGGCGTAAAACGCATGAGGAAGCTCCATGCTGATGGACTTTTGGAGTCACTTGATTTTGAATCACTTGACACATGCGAGCCATGCCTCATGGGCAAGATGACTAAAATGCCGTTCTCTGGAACAATGGAACGGTCAAGTGACTTGTTGGAAATCATACATACTGATGTGTGCGGTCCGATGAGCATTTAGGCGCTCGGTGGTTATCGTTACTTTCTCACCTTCACTGATGACTTAAGTAGATATGGGTATATTTACTTAATGAAACACAAGTCTGAAACGTTTGAAAAGTTCAAACAATTTCAGAGTGAAGTTGAGAATCATCGTAACAAGAAGATTAAATTCCGACGATCTGATCGAGGAGGAGAGTATCTGAGTTATGAGTTTGGCAGTCACTTAAGACAGTGTGGAATTGTTTCACAATTAACACCGCCTGGAACACCACAGCGTAATGGTGTGTCCGAACGTCGTAATCGAACCTTATTAGATATGGTGCGATCTATGATGTCTCTTGCTGATTTGCCACTATCGTTTTGGGGTTATGCATTAGAGACAGCTGCATTCACTTTAAATAGGGCACCATCGAAATCCGTTGAGACGACGCCATATGAACTTTGGTTTGGCAAGAAACGAAAGCTGTCGTTTCTAAAAGTTTGGGGATGTGATGCTTATGTCAAAAAGCTTCAGCCTGAAAAGCTGGAACCCAAAGCGGAGAAATGCGTCTTCATAGGATACCCAAAAGAGACAGTTGGGTATACCTTCTACCTCAGATCCGAAAGCAAAGTGTTTGTCGCTAAAAACAGAACATTTCTTGAGAAAGAGTTTCTCTCGAAAGAATTGAGTGGGAGGAAGATAGAACTTGATGAGGTCGTTGAACCTTTACTTCAACCTGAGAGTATCGCAGCGCAGAAAGATGTTTCTGTAGAGCCTGCATCAGCTGAAGAGGAAGTTGATGATGATCATAAAGCTTCGGATCAAGTTGCTATCGAACCTCGTAGGTTGACAAGGACGCGTACTGCTCCTGAGTGGTACGGCAACCCTGTCTTAGAGGTCATGTTGTTGGACAACGATGAACCTACGAGCTATGGAAAAGCAATGATGGGCCCGGATTCCGAGAAGTTGTTAGAGGCCATGAAATCCAAGATGGGATCCATGTATGAAAACAAAGTGTGGACTTTGGAAGTATTACCTGAAGGGCGTAAGGCCATTCAGAACAAATGGATCTTTAAGAGGAAGACGGACGCGGACGGTAATGTAACCGTCTATAAAGCTCGACTTGTGGCAAAGGGTTTTTCACAAGTTCAAGGAGTTGACTACGATGGACCTTCTCACCCGTAGCGATGCTTAAGTCCGTCAGAATCATGTTAGCAATAGCTGCCTTTTTCGATTATGAAATTTGGAAAATGGATGTCAAAACAGCATTCCTTAACGGTTTCCTTAAGGAAGAGTTGTATATGATGCAACCAGAAGGTTTTGTCCATCTAGAGAATGCTGACAAAGTTTGCAAACTCCAGCGATCCATTTATGGACTGGTGCAAGCATCTCGGAGTTGGAATCTTCGCTTTGATGAGGTGATCAAAGCGTTCGAGTTTATACAAGTTTACGGAGAAGCTTGTATTTACAAGAAAGTGAGTGGGAGCTCTATAGCGTTTCTAATATTATATGTGGATGACATATTACTGATTGGAAACAATATAGAAATGTTGGAAAGCGTGAAGGAATATTTGAACAAGAGTTTTTCAATGAAGGACCTAGGAGAAGCTGCTTTCATATTAGGCATCAAGATCTATAGAGATAGATCAAGACGTTTAATAGGACTTTCACAAAACACATACCTTGATAAGATTTTGAAGAAGTTCAAAATGGATCAATCCAAGAAGGGGCTCTTGCCTGTTTTGCAAGGTGTGAAGTTGAGTAAGACTCAATGCCCAGTGACTGCAGAAGATAGAGAAAAGATGAGTGTCATCCCCTATGCTTCAGCCATAGGCACTATCATGTATGCAATGTTGTGCACAAGACCCGATGTCAGCCTTGCCATAAGTATGGTCGGAAGGTTTCGAAGTGATCCAGGAATGGAACACTGGACGGCGGTCAAGAATATCCTGAAGTACATGAAAAGGACTAAGGACATGTTTCTCGTTTATGGAGGTGATCAAGAGCTCGTCGTAAAGGGTTACGTCGATGCAAGCTTTGACACTGATCCGGATGACTCTAAGTCGCAAACCGGATACGTATTTATTCTTAATGGGGGTGCGGTTAGCTGGTGCAGTTCCAAGCAAAGCGTGGTAGCTGATTCTACATGCGAAGCGGAGTACATCGCTGCCTCGGAGGCGGCGAAGGAAGGTGTCTGGATGAAGGAGTTCATGACAGATCTTGGAGTAGTGCCTAGTGCGCTTAACCCAATGACTCTGTTTTGTGATAATACTGGTGCCATTGCTCTAGCCAAGGAACCAAGATTTCAGAAGAGGACCAGACACATAAAGCGACGTTTCAATTCCATCCGCGATTACATCAAGGAGGACGACATAAATATTTGCAAAGTACACACGGATCTGAATGTTGAAGATCCGATGACTAGACTGTTGGGGAACGTTGCATGGGAAACAAAAAATTTCCTACGCACACACAAGATCTATCCATGGTGATGAGCATCTACGAGAGGGAGAGTGAATCTACATACCCTTGTAGATCGCTAAGCGGAAGCGTTAAGAAACGTGGTTGATGTAGTCGAACGTCTCCACGATCCAAATCGCAAGTCGTCCCTCGATCCGATCACGAACTAGTGCCGAACGGACGGCACCTCCGCGTTCAACACACATACGGCTTGATGACGCCTTCACCTCCTCGATCCAGCGAGCGGTGGTGAAGTAGTAGATGAGTTCCGGCAGCATGACGGCATGGTGATGGTGGTGAGGAACAATCTCTGCAGGGCTTCGCGAAGCACTACGGAGATTATGACGGGAGAACTAGAGGGTTAGGGTTGCCGACACACGGCTTGGGAAATCTTGATGTGTCCCGTGTGTTAGCCTTGCCCCTCTATTTATATGTTGAGCCCTGGAGTCTAAACTTGGAGAGAAAACCTCCACAAGGTCGGTTTTGCCCGCACAAGGTCGGTTTGGCCCGCACGGAAAGAGTCCAACTCGGATTCCAGCAGTATCGCGTACAAGCGGTAGTACCGCTTACGATAAGCGGTAGTACCTCCTATAGCGGTAGTACCGCTTACGATATACCGCTTACGGTAAGCGGTAGTACCGCTTACGATAAGCGGTAGTACCACCCCAGACGCCAGCAAAACTTCCTTTTGCACCTTGCCTAAGCCTCGTGGGCTTTACCCCTTGGCCCAAATAAAGTGTTCTCATACCCGAACATTTCGGGAAACATCCGGAACCCCTTCCGGTGAATTCCGGAACCCTTCCGGAGACCAAACACTATTATCCCATATATCAATCTTTACCTCCGGACTCTTCCGGAGATCCTCGTCATGTCCGGGATCTTATCCGGGACTCCGAACAACCTTCGGTCACCAACAAAATAACTCAACTATACTAATCGTCACCAAACGTTAAGTGTGTAGACCCTGCGGGTTTGAGAACTATGTAGACATGACCGAGACACCTCTACGATCAATAACCAATAGCGGGACCTGGATGCCCATATTGGCTCCTACATATTCTACGAAGATCTTTATCGGTCGAACCTCTATGTCAAGGATTCAGTTAATCCCGTATGATGTTCCCTTTGTTCTTCGGTATGTTACTTGCCCGAGATTCGATCGTCGGTATGTCTATACCTAGTTCAATCTCGTTACCGGCAAGTCTCTTTACTCGTTCCGTAATACAAGATCTCATGGCTAACACTTTAGTCACATTGCTTGCAAGGCTCATTGTGATGTTGTATTACCGAGTGGGCCCTGAGATACCTCTCCATCACACGGAGTAACAAATCCCAGTCTTGATCCATGCCAACCCAACAGACATCCTCGGAGATACCTGTAGAGCACCTTTATAGTCACCCACTTACGTTGCGACGTTTGATACACACAAGGTACTCCTCCGATGTCAGGGAGTTGTATGATCTCATGGTCATAGGAACAGATACTTGACATACAGAAAACAATAGCAATAAACTGACACGATCATATGCTACGTTTATAGTTTGGGTTTTGTCCATCACATCATTCTCCTAATGATGTGATCCCGTTATCAAATGACATCTCATGTCCATGGCTAGGAAACCTTCACCATCTTTTGATCAACGAGCTAGTTAACTAGAGGCTTACTAGGGACACAGTGTTGTCTATGTACCCAGACATGTATTTGAGTTTCCAATCAATACAATTATAGCATGGATAATAAACGATTATCATGAACAAGGAAATATAATAATAACCAATTTATTATTGCCTCTAGGGCATATTTCCAACAGTCTCCCACTTGCACTAGAGTCAATAATCTAGTTCACATCACTATGTGATTTACATTGTAATGAATCGAACACCCATGCAGTTCTGGTGTTGTTCATGTTTAGCCCTTGGAAGAGATTTAGTCATCGGATCTGCAACATTCAGATCCGTGTGTACTTTGCAAATATTTATGTCGTCCTCCTTGATGTAATCGCGGATGGAATTGAAACGTCGCTTTATGTGTCTGGTCCTCTTGTGAAATCTTGGTTCCATGGCTAGAGCAATGGCACCAGTATTATCACAAAACAGAGTCATTGGGTTAAGCGCACTAGGCACTACTCCAAGATCTGTCATGAACTCCTTCATCCAGACACCTTCCTTCGCCGCCTCCGAGGCAGCGATGTACTCCGCTTCGCATGTAGAATCAGCTACCATGCTTTGCTTGGAACTGCACCAGCTAACCGCACCCCCATTAAGAATAAATACGTATCCGGTTTGTGATTTAGAGTCATCCGGATCAGTGTCAAAGCTTGCATCGACGTAACCCTTTACAACGAGCTCTTGATCACCTCCATAAACGAGAAACATGTCCTTAGTCCTTTTCAGGTACTTCAGGATATTCTTGACCGCCGTCCAGTGTTCCATTCCTGGATCACTTTGAAACCTTCCGACCATACTTATGGCAAGGCTAACATTGGGTCTTGTGCACAGCATTGCATACATGATAGAGCCTATGGCTGAAGCATAGGGGATGACACTCATCTTTTCTCTATCTTCTGCAGTCACTGGGCATTGAGTCTTACTCAACTTCACACCTTGCAATACAGGCAAGAACCCCTTCTTGGACTGATCCATTTTGAACTTCTTCAAAACTTTGTCAAGGTATGTGCTTTGTGAAAGTCCTATTAAGCGTCTCGATCTATCTCTATAGATCTTGATGCCTAATATGAATGCAGCTTCTCCTAGGTCCTTCATTGAAAAACTCTTGTTCAAATATTCCTTCACGCTTTCCAACATCTCTATATTGTTTCCAATCAGTAATATGTCATCCACATATAATATTAGAAACGCTATAGAGCTCCCACTCACTTTCTTGTAAATACAAGCTTCTCCGTAAACTTGTATAAACTCACACTACTAGGAAAAGGCTTATTAGTGGCGCACCTATTTTGGCCATTAATGGCGCACTACAGGTGCGCCACTATCATCACGCCACTAGTAACATATACTAATGGCGCACCCCTGGTGCGCCATTAGTATACCAGACTATAGTGGCGCACCAGGCAGTGCGCCATTAGTAAGTCCCACGGTGCGCCATTAGTATGCCTCCCAGGGGGCCATATTTACCTTGTGCTCTGGGTTACTATTGGCGCACTAACAGATAATGCGCCACTAGTATTTTTTATAGCAGTGCGCCACTAATGTGCTGTATGGTGCGCCACTAGTATGAATATTAGGAATTATTTTTTTTTCTTTTCTGATATTTGCGCAGGTTACAAAATATATTACTGCACAGAATATAGACAGCACAACATATAAACAGCAGATTCATCGAATACAATAGAAGATTAGTCTCCGAATACAATTCATCATATTAGCTAGTCTCCGAATTCAAAAGACCGAACAAAGTTAGAACATTTACAAGTCTCGAGACCGCGAGTAGCGAGTTTGTCTTCACATTACAAGTCGATATCGATCATCTAAACTACCATCACATAGAAGAGAGCTGCGGTCATCACGATGAGCATCATCGCGATGAAACTGGTCTTCATCCGGTTCCTCCTCTGCTCCATCCTCTCTCCCGCTAGATAGCGCGCGTATCTAGCTTCCGCCTCCGCCCTAGTGGTGTACCCTTTGTAACTGTTACCGCTGAAACGGTAAACCTGTTTCCGACACTCCTCCCAGTCGTCGTAGACTCCGGGAACCTTACCCTTGTACACGACATACGACGGCATCTCTATGCACTAGACAAACAAAACGTTAGTAGCAATTCACAGACAATACATAAGCAATATATAAGTATGCAACAAAAGGATCGGAAGAGAAAAGCAACACATTAATAGCACGATTCGTGGTCCTACTAATAAATAGCATCGATTACATATAAGTTGAACGACTGTCCAAACTAGAGAGCTAATCGATATTTCAGAACTACATAGCATCACTACTTTCGACTCGACTCAGGGACCGGAGCGTGGATGAAGCCACCGTCTATCGTGATGGTCATGAAATCGCGGTCGTTGTCAGCCTGCATTTGTAGCGTTGTTTCTATCTCACTGTTGGACGGTTGATATCTAAGGTAGAACTGCCCCGAGGTACGAAGGACATCTTGATGGATGATTTCCGCAAACTCCGACTGGATGCGAAAGAATTCTTGTCTGATGTCCGTGTCCTGGATTGCCGACAAGCTTGCGGCCCAATCTTTGATATTATTTGGTAGCAGAAGGTGATTATGGTCCCGCGCGATCGCCCGCATGTGATGGAGGGCGTAGTAGGCATCCTTCTGACCGCCAGGCGGCTGCTTGACGCAGGGGAACGTCGTATTGTGGGCGAACACGTGGTTACCGTACCTACGAATTGGCCTGCTGAAGGTGCCTCCAGATCTGGCGTAGCCGGGGAGAACATCATCAAGAACTTTCTTGATATTTGTGTAGTCTTTCTTCAACTGACGGTCCGAGTCGAAATACGTGGCCATGGAATATTTCGGGCTTAAGAGGATGAGTGTGCAATGTGTGTCACTGCACAAAACACGGAATGTTAGGAAAAAAAAGAACGATCGAAATCTAAGAAATCATATGTTACGGGGCGATGAGGGGATGACTTACTCGGGAAAGTAAGTCACGAGGAAGTTATCCTTATCTGGGTTCGCCAGAATGACGCCTTCGAGGTATGAACTCGCAACTTGCCGGTCCCCAGCGCTGCCCAAGATCTTGGCACGCATGTAGAAGGGGTCGACTATCACGATGTTCGGGGTCTTGTCTCTAATGATCCGCATCTCCATACTGAGCGAAATAGCCGAATGAAGGTGTAGTGTAGCGGATGAAGGTTAAACATAGCGAAGATGCCATCAAACCGCAGGTCGATCATACCCCCGATGGTGCTATCGACAAAGCCCTTGCCCTCTGGCACCTTGGCCACAAAAACCGGGTATGCCACATCATTCTCTCGGAGACGCCGCTTCTCCAAAGAAAGAACACTGTCATGCAGACTCCGCATAGCACCGGTTGCAGCATTGAGCAGATTAGTCGGTAGCATCAGCCTACCCGCCACATGCACCCTCCTTGAGATATCCTTAGGTGAAGGTGGCCCGTCCTGAGCACGGATCGTACTCGGTGCCGGCTGGCTCGCACCCTTAATCTTTCTTTTCCGTCCCTTCTTCTTCTGCTGTAATGGGATTGAGTTCTGCTGAGAGACCGCCTTCTTGAGTGTGTTGGGCCTGATAATATTTCGCACCTTGGCTATCTGAGGCTCGGTGAAGGCGGCAGCTGGAGGCGTCTCCTGAGAACTGAACGCCAGACGACGCCTGTTGCAATTGGGTTTCTCCGCGGTACCAGGTAGATCGCGATCGTCTTTTGCAGGGTTGGGTTCTTGAGAAGGAGGCCCAAAGAATTCGTCATCGCACCCATGTTCGTTGAAGTACTTATCGACTTTGGTAAATGTACCGTCGTCGTCGTCGTCGTCGTCGTCCGGATCGTGTGCCATATGCATGCCCGGATCCTGTGCCATATGCATGTCCGGCATGTCCGGTAGTGTTGCGGCGGTCTTGCCATGGCTTGGCGCCGGCACGACTGGCGGTGTTGTCTGTGGGGTGGTGTCCCCCGCCCCCAAACGAATCTGGCTCTTCGGCCAAAGCAGGGGCCAACTTAAGCAGGCGCTGAGGGTCATCACATCGTCTTCGTCGGCCCCAGCGGGTCGAAACGGAGGTAACAAGTTGTCGCAGCCCCGCAGCACCCGAACCAGTTGAACCCTATACACGGTGGGTGGCATCGGATTACCGTGGAACACGCGGCTGCCCGGTTGAACGATTCTGGCCTTGGCGACATCGATCAACTCGCCGCCCACGAAGTGCAGGAGAGTGCATGGAACGTCGGCGGCGCCCTGCGAAAACATGTAGGGCGTCAGGGATGCCCAGTCAAAGGCAAGGAGATGAAGTCATCGGCCGAGAGGCTTAATTAGTTACCGTGATGGCGTCGAGCTCGGCTAATGTCGAGGCACCGCCAACGGCGGGCGTGCAATTGACGGAGGGGCCGCTTGCTGCCGAGGTGCCGGCCGGCGTATTCTTCCCACACCCGGGTACATTAAGCTACAATGCCGGCGCCGCCGCGGGAGACACCAATGCCGCCTCCGCCGGAAACACCAATGGCGCCGCCGCGGGAGACACCAATGCCGCCTCCGCCTGAGACACCAATGGCGCCGCCGGCGCGTTGCGCGAGTTGCTGCCCGTGAAGCTAGGAATCGGGGGCAGCCCCTGTTGGCCGCCCGCCACCCACGCCTGCAGCCCAGAAACCAAGGTAGGTATAATGGCGGTGATCGTCGTTCCCAGTTGGTCTCGCACTTGCTCTTCGACCATCTCCGGAATCCGCGCCACTTGTGCCTTGAGTTGTTGAACCTCGCGCTGCTGGCTTTCCGAGCTGGTCTTTCTCTCCTTTCGCCCAGCGGTATAGTATTCCGACCATTTCGTGGACAAGCCTTTGCCGGCCACACGACCAGCTGACGACGGCTTACTGAGCTTATCCTTGTTTTTCATTATGTTCAACGCCCTATTTAAAGGGGTGTCGAAAGGGGAGCTCTGAGACGACCCTGCGCTACTGCTTTCAGTGTCCTGCGGAACGAACGTGAACCATTTAGAAATTTGGCTTCATTAATTAGAATGCAACCATATGGAGCTAATTACGCGGGGGTGTATTCCTTACCAGAACACGCTCAAGCGCCTTGGTCTTCAGATCCGTGGTAAGCTCCTTGGTTACCGGGTCAATCTTGTACCGGGCCCTGACATAGTTCCTGGTCTGCTTGTCACGGTATTTCTCGAAGCGGGGCGGTAGGCCTTGCTCGGCACGCTCCGCGTCCTCCTTGTCCCATATAGGTTCCGCCACTCTGTAACCGCCGGGACCGAGTTTGTGGACCCCTAAGTTCAAGTCCCGCATATCTTTCCCCCACTGACTTGATTCCCCGGATGCGTTGCTCTCGCACTTGATCTTGAACTCCCGGTAGTCATCTTCGCTGATCGAAGGATTTTTCTCCTTGATCTTCTCATAACTATCACCTTTTTCAATCATGCTCTTTACCGCGCCTCTCCAAGTAGCCAGGGCCTTGCTCATATTCGTGAGGGCGGCACTGTTCACTTTATTCCCTGAGAGGCGTGTGTTTGCCAAGTCACCGGGGAACTTGTATCGTTCGTGCAGCTTCATGAAGAGGAGGTTGCGCAAATTCCCTCGGTCACGATGCCTTAGGTTCTCGGTGTTGATCGAGACGGTGCTCCGGAGAATGCACCCGAGCTGTCCCGCGTACCCCTTGACTATTTCTTTGGGCGCCGTTGGATGCCCCTCGGAGGACACTTCAGTAAATTCCTCCTTGACGGTGCCGAGCACGTTCGGGCGCCGGTCCTTCCGTTGCCTCTTCGGTTGGCTGCCATCTGTGCGTGCGCCGCCATCATCAGTGGTGGCATCCTCGGCGGCACCATCAGTGGTGTCATCCCCGACGCCACTAGGGGTTGTGTAGTCGGGATCGGTGACTTCCGCGGCGTCCTCATAGCGGTGAGGGTCTCCCTCCATCTCCTGGGACAGCTCCCAGAATGGCTTGCCGCCCGAACCGTCGACCTCATCGTTGTCGGCCATGTTCGCTCTAAATAGGAAAAAAGGCTACTAGAGTTATTGGATGAGATCAGGGTAGTATTTGGCATTTGGCATTTGGTTGAGCATTTCTAGAAAAGATGAATGTTGTCCAGTATATTTCTGCCACCAAACTAAGTGCACTAGGTCAAGAAAATTAACAAAGTTCATGCACGAATTCACGGAAAAATTCGGCATGACCTTTGCTAATTTTCTTGACCTAGGACCCCATTCTCAACCGAAACGGAAATTAATCGACTTTTCGGGAGAAAGGGGTAATTTTTTGTACCTGCACAAAAAAGGCCTACATATAGGCACAACAGAGAAGCAAGCCCAAATGGTTGCTCTTTTACATGCACTTTCAAGACTCTAGAATGTTTGGAATATAAGATACGACAAGATAAACAGAGTATCTCTTGAAAGGACATTTTGCATCAATCCTACGTCCTTGAATTAACCCACCCACAAACAAATTTGCCCTCTTCACAATATACTAGAACATTGTGCACTTTTCATTACGGTCAGCAGCCCAGAATGCATTACCAGATAAGTTCAAACAATCACAAATAGCAACAAAATTTAAAATGCATCATTGGTACCACCCAAATTTAGAAATCGAGCCAGGCTTCCATCCATTTAATTTCCACGGAATATCAACATACTGGAACAATTCAGACATAGATATGACACATGACTTCCTACACATTGAATCTGAATTAAAGAGGAGTACAAAGATTCACTTCTGCAGAAGTTCAACACACTCACTAGCTGACAGATTGGGGAACTCGATGGGCGGCGGACGGACGTACCAGGTCGCGGCGGTGGGACTGGATCACGGAGTTGAGGACGGGGACGGCGAGCCTCCTCCTCCTCCTGGTGGTCGAGGACGGGGACGGGGACGGGGAAGTCGTGGTGCTCCTGGGGACGAGCTCGGTCTCCTTCTCCTGGTGGTCTCCGGCGGGCCTCCTCCTCCTGGTGGTCGCGGGCGGGCGCTGCCGGACGGGAGAGATGTCAGAGACAGGGGAGAAGGCGGAGGGGAGAGAAAGGAGGGGAGGGGGGAGGGAGGGGGAGGAGGAGGGGGAGAGGGGGAGCTCACCCTCGATGTGTGGTGGCGGCGGACTCGACGGCGACAGGCGATGGCGCTGCGCGGGGGAGAGGGGGGATCTGGGTGTGCGGGAGTGAGGAGGGAGGCGCGGGGAGGAGAAGCAGCTTAGGGCCGGCTAACAATGGCGCACCTGTGAGGAGTGCGCCATAAACGCCGCATATCAATGGTGCACCAGGAGAGGTGCGCCATTACTGCTAGTACTAATAGGTTAAAACAGTCTGCATGTGGTTATGGACAGAACTACTAACATAGCCTAGTGGTTGGTCCCTTGATACATTAGCCAGCCAGCCAGGGTTCGAATCCTGGCGGCACCATTTTTTGCACCTTTTTTTAAAAAAAATTTAACCTTATGATAAACATCCAAACACTTTAAAATAAACACATGGCAATTTTAATACTCCCTTCATTCCTAAAAATAGGGCGTATAATTTTTTTACAATGCATCTCCTTTACTCAATCACAATATAGAACCATTGTGATAATTTAAGATTTGAGATAAAAGAAAAGGAAAATGCAAATGGAGTGATAAAACGATTGTGCAAAGATTTAGAATTAGATGACATGGTTGAAATCAAGTGATACATGTAATAATTTAGTTGCATGTAATAATTGAGCTTGCCACTGACACACACACACGTGGCCGACACGTCGTGATTCGATCTTAGCTATCTTTTCACAATCTTCTTGCCCTTCTTTCTCGCGGTTGAATAATTTAGCCCCAGAACCCCTTGAATTGATCTTCTCTTGAACGGACGTCCTTTAGGTAGGGTGGTCCTGCTTCTTCTTGTGGTGTATGGTACTTCATCCTCGTCGTCATCTTCCATCTTCGGGTCGCCGTACTTGTCGAAGTCTTGCTCATTGGCGACTCCATCCATTCCGATGATGTTCCTTTTGCCTCTCCTCACGACAACACGACTGGGCTTCGGCGGGTCGGTAATGAATAAGCATTGGTCCACTTGGGAAGGCAGTACCCATGGCTCATTTTTCGCGGTGACGTTTGCGCCCGCGGTCTTGGATTTGGCTTCGGGTATAACCATGGTGGTGAAATACCAGTCTTCTTTTAGGACGCTCTTGGCCCATCTGAGACGGAACATCGGGACCTTCTCTCCAGCGTAGCTCAGCTCCCAGATCTCCTCGATCCTTCCGTAGTATCTGTCCTTGTCATTACCGGTGTAGGATTCCATCGTTACCCCGGAGTTCTGATAATCGCTCTTCATGTCCTTTTCCTCGGTGTAGAATGTGTAGCCGTTGATATCGTATGCCTCATAGGTCATCAGGTTGTGCTCGGCGCCCTGTGACAAGGCGAATATGAGTTTTTCTTCCGCGGAAGAATCCTCATGTAAAGGGTATGACAGAAGCTTCTCCTTGAACCAACGCGTGAAACATGAGTTGTGCTCTTTGATTATATCTCCGTCCGTCCTCTGTTGGCCTCGGTCATTGTACGTCTTCTCAATAAAGGTTTTGTGCTCTACCACCCAAGGATCGACCACGTCTATGTGTTGTAGCGCGACTAGGTTTGCTCTTTCAAAGTCGGCGAGTCGACCCTCGAAGTCGACATGCATTTCGCGGCGACCATCGCGGTGACCCCATCCAGCGAGCCTGCCGAGGTGCCTGTTGACGGGCAGACCAACGGGGTTCTCGATGCCTAGATAATTCGTGCAGTAGGAGATGCACTCTTCGGTCAGAAAGCCCCTGGCTATGCTTCCCTCTGGACGTGACATGTTGCGAACGTATCCTTTGATGACACCATTCATCCTTTCGAACGGCATCATGCTGTGCAGGAACATCGGCCCGAGTTGGATGATATCCTCCACGATATGGACCAGCAGATGCACCATAACGTCGAAGAATGCGGGCGGGAAGTACATCTCAAGCTCGCATAGTATCACCACGATCTCTTCCTGTAGCCTTCTGAGTTGCCTCACGCCAACCGACTTCCGAGAGATGACGTCGAAAAAGTTGCATAGGCCAAATAGCGTTTCACGGACGTGCGCGTCCATGATCCCACGGATTGCAACTGGAAGTATTTGCGTCATCAGCACGTGACAGTCGTGAGACTTCATCCCGCTGAACTTCTGCTTCGCTGAGTCTAGGTATCTGCTTATCTTCCCCGCGTAACTGTAAGGAAGTTTTACTCCTACGAGGCAGGTGAAAAACTGCTCGATCTCCTCCTGACTTAGAGTGAAGCACGTGGGAGGGAAGTCATTTCCGATCTTCTTGGCCTTTTTGCCTTTGCGACGACTTTCCGTGTCCATCGCCTCATCATCATCATCATCATCATCATCATCATCATCATTAGCATGAAGCTCCTCCCTGATGCCCATTGATTTCAAGTCTGCCCTTGCTTTCGGCCCATCTTTGGTCCTCTCTGGCATGTTGAGCAGGGTACCAAGTAGACTCTCGCACACGTTCTTCGTGATATGCATGACATCAAGGCTGTGAGGCACACGGAGGATCTTCCAGTACGGCAAGTCCTAGAATACAAACCTCATTTTCCATACCTTCAGCAGCGGCTCTGGCGCCTTTCGCTTCTTTCCCGACGGTGGCGCCTTTCCCGGCTCTGGCGCCTTTCCCGGCGGTGGGCACTCTTTCCAATTTTTCAACAGCTCGTCTATTTCCTCGCCGCTCCTCGTACGCGGGCGTCTTCGGGGTTCGGTTTCACCATCGAACAGATCCTTGCGTTTTCTCCATGAGTCATCGTCGCGAAGCCACCTTCGATGTCCCATGAACACGGTTTTCGAAGACCCGGGATCTCTATCTAGCTGGCGATACGTTGTGTCATCCATGCACCTGACGCATCCAGAAAATCCGTGGACCACCTGCCCCGCGACATATCCGTAACCGAGATAGTCGTGCACCGTCGTGAGCAGTGCGGCTCTCATAGGGAAATATTCTTTCTCTGCGGCGTCCCACGTATTGGCTGGCGTTTTCCACAGCGTGTCTAGCTCCTCTTTCAGCAGCCCTAGATACAGATTGATGTCGTTCCCTGGTTGTTTCGGCCCTTCAATTAGCATACTCATGTGAATGTACTTCCTCTTCATGCACAACCAGGGGGGAAGGTTGTACATCCACACAAACACAGGCCAGGTGCTATGTGTGCTTCTCTGGCTGCCAAACGGATTGACTCCATCGGTGCTCACGCCCAGCACGATGTTCCTTCGATCGTCCCCAAATTCTGGGTGTTCGAAGTTCAACGCTTGCCACTGGCTCGCATCCTTAGGGTGACTCAGCATCTTGTCTTTTTTATTTATCTCCGGATCATTTCCGTCATCTTCTCGCTTCTTCTCCTCCCTATCCGCGTGCCAACGCAGGAGCTTTGCTGCCTTAGGGTCCGCGAAATACCGCTGCAGACGAGGAGTGATCGGAAAGTACCACACCACTTTTCGAGGAGCTTTCTTCCTCTTCTTGTATCGAGTGACGCCGCACACCAGACATATGGTAGACTCCGCGTGCTCGTCCCGATAAATGATGCAATTGTTCATGCACACATGGTATTTCACGTGCGGTAAATCCAGAGGACACACGATTTTCTTCGCCTCCTCGAAACTGGTCGGGCACTTGTTCCCCTTGGGAAGACGTTCGTGCCAGAATGACATGTTCTCGTCGAAGCATGCGTCGGTCATTTTGTGTTTTACCTTCATCTCCAGAGCCATGAGCGTTACTTTCAGGCGGGTATCCTTGGGCCTGCATCCTTCATACAATGGAGTAACCGCGTCTATCTCCAGTTGATCCAGCTTGGCTTTCTCTCGGGTGGCAGCTCTTGCGTTATCCGTCTGCTTGAGAAGCAGCTCTTGAATATGAGGGTCCTGCACCCAGCCCATCGATGGTCCATCGTCGTCTGCTCCGGCATCTTCATCTTCATGATCATGCCCTTCGTCTTGATCTTCCTCATCATCATGTCCGGCATCTTCTACATGATGACTGTGTACTGCATCACCGTCGTGATCATGTCCTGGAGATTCTTCGTCTTCTCGCCCGCCCTCGCCGCGGTGGTTGTCTTGCTGCCCTTCCTCATTTCTTGCCCGGCCCCCATGGACGACTTCATAGTCATCTTCATCACCTTGCCACCGATAGCCATCCATGAAACCACGCAAGAGAGGTGGTCCCGCACCTGCCCGGAATCCGGGTCCGCAATAAGGCTCTTCAGCTTGCATCTTCGACACAGACATCTTATCTCCGTCTCGTTCTTTTGAAGCATCTCGACCTTCGCGGAGCTCAAAAACCTATTCACGATGCCTTCGGTCATCGTGCGGACCATGGTCGCCTGCGGGGTAGAGCAAAACGATATTTTAGAACCAAGAAAAAATTTGGCATGACTTTGCCTAAAAATAGGACCAAAAAGAATGCATAGTGCCAAATTCTCGCCGAAACGGAAATGAATCAACATTCTGGCAAAATATTGGCAACTATCGCATTTCAAATACCGGTACCTGCAAACACAAACATATATGCAACACCACAAACATATGCAACACCACAAACATACGTAGATCTAGCTAGGCCATAAAAAGTGCATGTGCACGTTGTTGGAGGGAGAAAAAAGTAGATCTACAACATAAAGAAAGCTTTCCCCTTACTTACCTATGAAAAAAAGGTAATTTAACCACTTAATTTGGGTGAATCTATGGTGCAAATGAGGTGAGGAGGAGGAGGCAGCCGAGACAAGCTTGGAGGAGGAGGTGGAGAGAATGAAGTGGGAAAAGTGAGTGTGATAGGTGGCTGTCCAAAATATCTAGCTGGTCTCAGGTTACTAATGGCGCACCACCTAAAAATGCGCCATTAGTAACCCTGGTTACTAATGGCGCACCAGTTAGGGGTGCGCCATTACTAGTTTTGCAAAAAAAAAAAAATTTAGTAGTGGCGCACCGTGGTTGTGGTGCGCCATTACTAGTTTGAACTAGTAATGGCGCACTTCACACAGGTGCGCCATTACAAGTTTTGAAAAAAAAAGTAAAAAAAAATTGGTAGTAGTGGCGCATGGAGCGTGTGGTGCGCCATTACTAGTTAAAACTAGTAATGGCGCACTGTGCCCTGGTGCGCCATTAATAGTTTTGGAAAAAAAAATTGCTAGTAATGGCGCACCGTGTGTCTGGTGCGCCATTAGTAATGAGGACACTAATGGCGCACCTGTATCTGGTGCGCCACTGCTATATAGCAGTGGCGCACCACATACATGGTGCGCCATTAATGTCCATATCAGCTATAGCCCTTTTCCTAGTAGTGTCGAACGCTTTTATCACCTCATCAAAGCGAAGATTCTAACTCCGAGATGCTTGCACCAATCCATAAATGGATCGCTGGAGTTTGCAGACTTTGTCAGCATTCTCTGGATCGACAAAACCTTCTGGTTGCATCATATACAACTCTTCCTTAAGGAAACCGTTAAGGAACGCTGTTTTGACATCCATCTGCCAAATTTCATAATCGAAAAAGGCAGCTATTGCTAACATGATTCTGACGGACTTAAGCAACGCTACGGGTGAGAAGGTCTCATCGTAGTCAACTCCTTGAACTTGTGAAAAACCCTTTGCCACAAGTCGAGCTTTATAGACGGTGACATTACCGTCCGCGTCCGTCTTCCTCTTAAAGATCCATTTGTTCTGAATGGCCTTACGCCCTTCAGGTAATACTTCCAAAGTATAAACTTTGTTTTCATACATGGATCCCATCTTGGATTTCATGGCCTCTAACCACTTCTCGGAATCCGGGCCCATCATCGCTTCTCCATAGCTCGTAGGTTCATCGTTTTCCAACAACATGACCTCTAAGACACGGTTGCCGTACCACTCAGGAGCAGTACGCGTCCTTGTCGACCTACGAGGTTCGATAGCAACTTGATCCAAAGCTTCATGATCATCATCATTAACTTCCTCTTCAGCTGATGTAGGCTCTACAGAAACATCTTTCTGCGCTGCGCTACTTTCAGGTTGAAGTAAAGGTTCAACAACCTCATCAAGTTCTATCTTCCTCCCACTCAATTCTTTCGAGAGAAACTCTTTCTCAAGAAACGTTCCGTTTTTAGCGACAAACACTTTGCCTTCGGATCTGAGGTAGAAGATATACCCAACTGTCTCTTTTGGGTATCCTATGAAGACGCATTTCTCCGCTTTGGGTTCCAGCTTTTCAGGCTGAAGCTTTTTGACATAAGCATCACATCCCCAAACTTTAAGAAACGACAGCTTTGGCTTCTTGCCAAACCAAAGTTCATATGGCGTCGTCTCAACGGATTTCGATGGTGCCCTATTTAAAGTGAATGCAGCTGTCTCTAATGCATAACCCCAAAACGATAGTGGCAAATCGGCAAGAGACATCATAGATCGCACCATATCCAATAAGGTTCGATTACGACGTTCGGACACACCATTACGCTGTGGTGTTCCAGGCGGTGTTAGTTGTGAAACAATTCCACATTGTCTTAAGTGATTGCCAAACTCATAACTCAGATATTCTCCTCCTCGATCAGATGGTAGGAATTTAATCTTCTTGTTACGATGATTCTCAACTTCACTCTGAAATTGTTTGAACTTTTCAAATGTTTCAGACTTGTGTTTCATTAAGTAAATATACCCATATCTACTTAAGTCATCAGTGAAGGTGAGAAAGTAACGATAACCACCGCGCGCCTCAATGCTCATCGGACCGCACACATCAGTATGTATGATTTCCAACAAGTCACTTGCCCATTCCATTGTTCCAGAGAACGGCGTTTTAGTCATCTTGCCCATGAGGCATGGCTCACATGTGTCAAGTGATTCAAAATCAAGTGACTCCAAAAGTCCATCAGCATGGAGCATCCTCATGCGTTTTACGCCAATATGACCTAAACGGCAGTGCCACAAGAAAGTGGTATTATCATTATCAATTCTACATCTTTTGGCATCAATGTTACGAACATGTGTATCATTACTATCGAGATTCAATAAGAATAAACCCCTCACATCGGGTGCATGACCATAAAAGATATTACTCATATAAATAGAACAACCATTATTCTCTGATTTAAATGAGTAACCGTCTCGCAATAAACAAGATCCAGATATAATGTTCATGCTTAACGCAGGCACTAAATAACAATTATTCAGGTTCATCACTAATCCCGATGGTAATCGAAGAGCGAGTGTGCCGACGGCGATCACATCAACCTTGGAACCATTTCCCACGCGCATCGTCACTTCATCCTTTGCCAGCCTCCGTCTACTCCGTTGTTCCTGTTTTGAGTTGCAAATATGAGCAACCGCACCGGTATCAAATACCCAGGCACTACAACGAGAGTTGGTAAGGTACACATATTTAACATGTATATCATATATACCTTGTTTGTTTTTGGCCGCCTTCTTGTCAGCCAAATACGTGGGGCAGTTCCGCTTCCAGTGTCCAGTTCCCTTGCAATGAAAGCACACAATTTCTAGTTTGGGTCCAGCCTTTGGTTTCTTCACGAGGGGAGCAACTGCTTTGCCACTCTTCTTGGAGTTACCCTTCTTACCCTTGCCATTTTTCTTGAAACTAGTGGTTTTATTGACCATCAACACTTGATGCTCCTTCTGAATTTCAGACTCGGCGGCTTTCAGCATCGCAAACAGCTCGGCGACTGACTTGTTCATCCCGTGCAAGTTATAGTTCAACACGAAGCTCTTGTAGCTAGGTGGCAATGATTGAAGAACTCTGTCAGTGATAGCCTCTGGCGGAAGGGGCATCCCCAATTCAACCAGACGGGTGGAGTACCCAGACATTCTGAGTACATGATCACTGAAAGACCCGTTCTCCTCCATCTTGCAAGCATAGAACTTATCGGAGATCTCATATCTCTCGCTCCGGGCATTCTTCTGAAAGATAAACTTCAACTCCTGGAACATCTCATATGCTCCATGACATTCAAAACGTCTTTGAAGTCCCGGTTCTAAGCCATACAATATTGCACATTGAACTATTGAGTAATCTTCAGAACGAGCCTGCCAGGCGTTCACAACGTCTAGAGACTCAACTGGAGCGGGTGGATCACCAAGCGGTGCATCAAGGACATAAGCCTTCTGGGAAGCCGTAAGGATAATCCTTAGATTACGGGCCCAGTCCACAAAGTTACTTCCATCATCTTTCAATTTAGCTTTCTCTAGGAACGCATTAAAATTCAGGGGTGCTACTGCGCGAGCCATGATCTACAACATAAATATTGCAAAGACAACTTAGACTATTGTTCAAGATAATGAGTTTAGTTAATCATATTACTTAAAAACTCCCACTCAAATTGACATCCCTCCGGTCATTCGAGTGTAACATGATCCAAATCCACGAACTCAAGTCCGATCATCATGTGAGTTGAGGTGGTTTCAATGGTGAACATCTTCATGTTGATCATATCTACTATATGACTCATGTTCGACCTTTCGGTCTCTTGTGTTCCGAGGCCATGTCTGTACATGCTAGGCTCGTCAAGTTTAACCCGAGTGTTCCGCATGTGCAACACTGGCTTGCACCCGTTGTATGTGAACATAGAGTCTATCACACCCGATCATCACGTGGTGTCTCGAAACGACGAACTTTCGCAACGGTGCACACTCGGGGAGAACACAATTTATCTTGAAATTTAAGTGAGGGATCACCTTATAATGCTACCGTCATCCTAAGCAAAATAAGATGCATAAAAGGATTAACATCACATGCAAATCATAAGTGACAAGATATGGCCATGAACTTGTGCTTTTGATCTCCATCTCCAAAGCACCGGCATGATCTCCATCGTCACCGGCATGACACCATGATCTCCATCATCTTGATCTCCATCAACGTGTCGCCATGAGGTTGTCGCGCCGACTGTTGCTTCCACAACTATTGCTAACTCATAGCGATAAAGTAAAGCAAAACGGCGAAAATAATTAAAGACAACTCTATGGCTCCTGCCAGTTGCCGTACTCATCGACATGCAAGTCGTGATATTCTATACAACACATGATCATCTCATACATCACATATATCTCATCATGTAATTGGCCATATCACATCACAACATACCCTGCAAAAACAAGTTAGACGTCCGCTAATTGTTGTTGCAAATTTTACGTGGCTGCTACGGGTTTGCAAGAACCGTTCCTACCTACGCAAAACCACAACGTGGTGTAGTGATTGCTTTTTGATCTTCTAAAAGAACCCTCTTCATTGAAATCGATTCAACTAAAGTGAGAGAGACAGACACCCGCCAGTCACCTTTATGCAACGAGTGCACGTAGCGGTGAAACCTATCTCGCGTAAGCGTACGCGTAATGTCGGTCTGGGCCACTTCATCTCACAATACCGCCGAATCAAGTATCAACTAGTAACGGCAAGCAATATGTATACACCCACGCCGACAACTCGTTTGTGTTCTACTCGAGATCTCATCTACGCATAGACCTGGCTCATGATGCCACTGTTGGGGAACGTTGCATGGGAAACAAAAATTTTCCTACGCACACACAAGATCTATCCATGGTGATGAGCATCTACGAGAGGGAGAGTGAATCTACATACCCTTGTAGATCGCTAAGCGGAAGCGTTAAGAAACGCGGTTGATGTAGTCGAACGTCTCCGCGATCCAAATCGCAAGTCGTCCCTCGATCCGATCACGAACTAGTGCCGAACGGATGGCACCTCCGCGTTCAACACACGTACGGATTGATGACGCCTTCACCTCCTCGATCCAGCGAGCGGTGGTGAAGTAGTAGATGAGTTCCGGCAGCACGACGGCGTGGTGATGGTGGTGAGGAACAATCTCTGCAAGGCTTCGCCAAGCACTACGGAGATTATGACGGGAGAACTAGAGGGTTAGGGTCGCCGACACATGGCTTGGGAAATCTTGATGTGTCCCGTGCGTTAGCCTTGCCCCTCTATTTATATGTTGAGCCCTGGGGTCTAAACTTGGAGAGAAAACCTCCACAAGGTCGGTTTGGCCCGCACGGAAAGAGTCCAACTCGGATTCCAGCAGTATCGCGTACAAGCGGTAGTACCGCTTACGATAAGCGGTAGTACCGCCTGTAGCGGTAGTACCGCTTATGATAAGCGGTATTACCGCCTGTAGCGGTAGTACCGCTTACGATAAGCGGTAGTACCGCCTGTAGCGGTAGTACCGCTTACGATAAGCGGTAGTACCACCCCAGACGCCAGCAAAACTTCCTTTTGCACCTTGCCTAAGCCTCGTGGGCTTTACCCCTTGGCCCAAATAAAGTGTTCTCGTACCTGAACATTTCGGGAAACATCCGGAACCCCTTCCGGTGAATTCCGGAACCCTTTCGGAGACCAAACACTATTATCCCATATATCAATCTTTACCTCCGGACTCTTCCAGCGATCCTCGTCATGTCCGGGATCTTATCCGGGACTCCGAACAACCTTCGGTCACCAACAAAATAACTCAACTATACTAATCATCACCAAACGTTAAGTGTGTAGACCCTGCGGGTTCGAGAACTATGTAGACATGACCGAGACACCTCTACGATCAATAACCAATAGCGGGACCTGGAGGCCCATATTGGCTCCTACATATTCTTCGAAGATCTTGATCGGTCGAACCTCTATGTCAAGGATTCAGTTAATCCCGTATGCTGTTCCCTTTGTTCTTCGGTATGTTACTTGCCCGAGATTTGATCGTCGGTATCTCTATACCTAGTTCAATCTCATTACCGGCAAGTCTCTTTACTCGTTCCGTAATACAAGATCTCGTGGCTAACACTTTAGTCACATTGCTTGCAAGGCTCATTGTGATGTTGTATTACCGAGTGGGCCCTGAGATACCTCTCCGTCACACGGAGTAACAAATCCCAGTCTTGATCCATGCCAACCCAACAGACATCCTCGGAGATACCTGTAGAGCACCTTTATAGTCACCCAGTTACGTTGCGACGTTTGATACACACAAGGTACTCCTCCGATGTCAGGGAGTTGTATGATCTCATGGTCATAGGAACAGATACTTGACATGCAGAAAACTATAGCAATAAACTGACACGATCATATGCTACGTTTATAGTTTGGGTCTTGTCCATCACATCATTCTCCTAATGATGTGATCCCGTTATCAAATGACATCTCATGTCCATGGCTAGGAAACCTTCACCATCTTTTGATCAACAAGCTAGTTAACTAGAGGCTTACTAGGGACACAGTGTTGTCTATGTACCCACACATGTATTTGAGTTTCCAATCAATACAATTATAGCATGGATAATAAACGATTATCACGAACAAGGAAATATAATAATAATCAATTTATTATTGCCTCTAGGGCATATTTCCAACATAAACCTCTTCCAAGGGCTAAACATGAAGAACACCAGAACTGCATGGGTGTTCGATTCATTACAATGTAAATCACATAGTGATGTGAACTAGATTATTGACTCTAGTGCAAGTGGGAGACTGTTGGAAATATGCCCTAGAGGCAATAATAAATTGGTTATTATTATATTTCCTTGTTCATGATAATCATTTATTATCCATGCTATAATTGTATAGATTGGAAACTCAAATACATGTGTGGGTACATAGACAACACTGTGTCCCTAGTAAGCCTCTAGTTAACTAGCTCGTTGATCAAAAGATGGTGAAGGTTTCCTAGCCATGAACATGAGATGTCATTTGATAATGGTATCACATCATTAGGAGAATGATGTGATGGACAAGACCCAAACTATAAACGTAGCATATGATCGTGTCAGTTTATTGCTATTGTTTTCTGCATGTCAACTATCTGTTCCTATGACCATGAGATCATGCAACTCACTGACACCGGAGGAATACCTTGTGTGTATCAAACGTCGCAACGTAACTGGGTGACTATAAAGATGCTCAACAGGTATCTCCGAGGGTGTCTGTTGGGTTGGCATGGATCAAGACTGGGATTTGTTACTCCATGTAATGGAGAGGTATCTCAGGGCCCACTCGGTAATACAACATCACAATGAGCCTTGCAAGCAATGTGAGTAAAGTGTTAGCCACAAGATCATGTATTACGGACCGAGTAAAGAGACTTGCCGATAACAAGATTGAACTAGGTATAGAGATACCGACGATCGAATCTCGGGCAAGTAACATACCGAAGAACAAAGGGAACATCATACGGGATTAACTGAATCCTTGACATAGAGGTTCGACCGATATAGATCTTCGTAGAATATGTAGGAACCAATATGGGCATCCAGGTCCCGCTATTGGTTATTGACTGTAGAGGTATCTCGGTCATGTCTACATAGTTCTCGAACCCGCAGGGTCTACACACTTAACGTTTGGTGACGATTAGTATAGTTGAGTTATTGTGTTGCTGACCGAAGGTTGTTCAGAGTCCCGGATAAAATCCCGGACATGACGAGGATCTCCGGAAGAGTCCGGAGGTAAAGATTGATATATGTGATAATATTGTTTTGATCTCCGGAAGGGTTCCGGAATTCACCGGAAGGGGTTCCGGATGTTTACCGAAGTGTTCGGGTGCATCAACACTTTATATGGGCCAAAGGGGTAAAGCCCACGAGGTATTGGAAAATGCAAAAGGAAGTTTTGCTGCTGCCTTAAGCGGTACTACCGCTGGTAAGGCAGTACTACCGCGTAAGCGGTACTACCGCTTGTGTGAAGCGGTACTACCACTCAAGCGGTACTACCGCTCATGAGCGGTACTACCGCTTGTACGCGGTACTGCTGGAATCCGAGTGGGACTCTTTCCGTGCGGGCCAAACCGACCTTGTGCAGGCAAAACCGACCTTGTGGAGGCTTTCTCTCCAAGTTTAGACCCCAGGGCTCAACAAATAAATAGAGGGGCAGGGCTAGCACACGGGATACATCCAGATTTCCCAAGCCGTGTGTCGGCAACCCTAACCCTCTAGTTCCTCCTGTCATAATCTCCATAGTGCTTGGCGAAGCCCTGCAGAGATTGTTCCTCACCACCATCACCATGCCGTCGTGCTGCCGGAACTCATCCACTACTTCACCATCGCTCGCTGGATCGAGGAGGTGAAGGCGTCATCAAGCCGTACGTGTGTTGAACGCGGAGGTGCCGTCCGTTCGGCGCTAGATCGTGTTTGGATCGAGGGACGACTTGCGAGTTGGATCGCGAAGACGTTCGACTACATCAACCGCGTTTCTTAACGCTTCTGCTTAGCGATCTACAAGGGTATGTAGATTCACTCTCCCTCTCGTAGATGCTCATCACCTTGGATAGATCTTGCGTGTGCGTAGGAAATTTTTTGTTTCCCATGCGACGTTCCCCAACAAAATTATCAAAGGGCAAGTGTTCGGCTGGACCGAACTATCACCATCAAAACGTCTTCGGACACACTACAGGTACCATAAAGTACCTGCTAAGGCGTAAAGCTCATTCACACTTCTTCGGCTTCTCAAGATTTTTCTCCAAAGTCCGCTCGCCGAACAGCAAAACCCATAGCGGTATACAACTCCTTAGGAGACGCAGGAGCAGACAAACGACAGGGCACATCGAGGACGTCAGGTCACCCATCAAAGACCCCTGGTACAACCCCTCCTGTAAGGTTTATATTTCATTTTTTACATACCTGTAAACAGTTGCATCGGCAATTTGAATAATAAGAGTTGTTGAGTAAAATACAGATATATCATACATGATCGCTTCGCTGTCTTTTTCGGCACACTCTTTATTTCCCCCCTCTTCTTGCGAACCTGTTTGGTATACCCTACAATGCAACCGGCTAATAGACCGGGGGCTCGAACTTAAAAAATCGCCCTAAGCACAACTGATTTTACGTTCGGCGTCTTGGAATTCCACTTTATATGCATTCGTTCTGAACTATGTCTTGAGTCAATAGTTTGGTTGCCCGGCTCCTATGCTTGCCCCTTTACGTTCCACTCGTTCTGCTAAAAGGGCAAAGGGAGAACCACTGCGATTGTGCTTCCGGCTAGCCTGGTCAAGCACCTCAGCGGAGAAAGCCAAAAACTGACTGTCATAGTATGCGAGAACCGGTCTGCGAATCCGAGCTTAAATAAACCTCGTTAGAGGTTATTCCGTGTCATGCGATGGGTTTGGTATTCGTACAAACCATGTGATATCGGCTTTGGCCGCGGTTCATCCGAACATCACAAAACCCTGGGGGCTAGTCATCAGCCCCCCGCACTCCTTTCTCGCGCCCCTACGGCTAAGTAAAAGCAATAAATCATTATGGTCCGATTGCCTTGTCCGCCCCACACTACCGCCTTCGGGTACAGATAGCTCGGCTAAGGGTCACAGTGCGTTGGCAGAGACACCCCGCCTAGTATCTACATGGGGGCTGAAGCCGACGACTCGCAGCTTTCAGTTTCAACGGCCACACAGGAGTTATAAAGGATGCAAAACATGAAAGACATGATAAACCATGTATCTTAAATATAAACGCGTTAAAAGGTCTTCGGACATATTACAACGCATTTACTCATAAATGTTTTCTCTCAAACATTGAGCCTCTATTGCCCGAGCACCCTCCATAACTACGGAGAAGTATCGCTCAGGGCACCTATGCTCCTTTCTAGGGGGCGGCGGAGCAGTGGCTATCTTCGTCGGATCAAGACCCGGCCAGTGCACCTTGGCCCTCGCGAAGGGCATCCGAGCTCCCTCGATACAGGAGGACCGCCTTGGTGCGTCGATCCGAGGCGAGGCGTTGCTTAGCTTCTGCACCAGGCCGAAGTAGCTACTTGGCAACGGCTCATCGGGCCATAGCCGGATGCAGAGATCCTTCATGGCCGGCTCTGCCATCCGGTGTAGCTCCATCAGCTGCTTCAGCTGCTCAACGAGGAGAGGAGAGCGCTCAGAAGCTTCAAATTGCGCCCAAAACAGACGAGCTTCGTCTCCCTCTCCCCGCGAAGCATATAACTGGTTCGCGTCCGCTGTGCTCTTCTGGAGGTCCAAACAAGCGCCAGAGGATCGCCACACTTGGGTAAGCAACGCGAATTTGCTATCCCCGAAGACACACTGCAGTAAATACGGCTTACCATCCATGATAGCCTTGGCCTGGCTGACTTGCTCTTCAAAGGACCGCCTATCCACCCGCTCCTTCTGGAGATCGGATTTCAGAGTGGATAGTTCGGCGGCCTGCTCCTTGCCTTTCTGCTTGAGGTCCTCGCACTTTTGACCGGCGTCTTTGAGCTCCTACTGGATTTGCTCCACCCGAGCCTCATGTTTGGCACCGGTGGCTTTTAAATCGGAGAGCGCCGCAGCCGCTCGTTCGGCCGCCGCCTTCTCGCTCGCGGCCTCCTGTTTCGCCTTCTCAAGCTCGGCCTTCAGCTCCTCAATTTCCTTCGCCGAGGCTGCGAAAGCATCAAACATATAAAAATACCGTGTCGACAGTATGGTGATGAAGAATTCGGAAATTATAATCCGGCTCACCTTGCGCCTCGTCGAATCTCTTATTCAGAGCATTGAGCTCATCTTCGGAGCTCTTGAGCATTCCGATTTAGCTCGTCTAGCTTGGCGGCATTAACAGCCACCGCCTATGACGAAGCCTACACATAACAAACCACTATCAGGTTACATGGATTCAAACCTCCGAACTATCATAAACATGATCACATGTTCGGCCCCCTTAATGGCTATTGGAACATTCCGAACAAATATTGACTCATGCATTGTCCGGTTAATAGTCTATGATTGACCCCTAGGTGAGTTTTTCCAAACTCACCTAGGGCTCGGGGGCTGCTATATATATAACGATAGTACAAAAATAGTAAATTAACAAAACATTACGTGGCTTACCTGGAAGCCCGTCAGGAGACCCTTGAAGGCCTCCTTCAGTCCGCTATCAACGGACTGAATGCTTTGTAAAACCGCACCCATAAGGGTGTGGTGCTCCTCGGAGATGGAGGCGCTTGACAGGGCCTCCCCCATAGCCGGCCACCCATTGGTCGGTGGTGCTGGTGGAGATCGGTTAACCCGATCTCCAACCGGGGATTGAACCGGTGCCCCCGGAGGCATGGTGCGCTCCGGAGACGACCTCAGAAGGGACTGGACATCCCCTCGTCCGGTCCCCTCAGTATCCGGGAGGGGCTTTTCCCCCCGGTCTTCGGCGACCGAGGCGTTAGCCTCGACCATGATGTCGTCGCCCCCACATCTGGTGTCCGGCTCCAAAGGAGCCTGTTGGGATGACACCTCCGCGGCATCCTTCGCGGCGCCCGGAGGAGTGGGGTGCGACGCGGTCCCGCTCTCCGCTAGCTCGGCGGGCGGGGTCTCCCCATCCGAAACTTGATCGGCGGGGAGAACACGTGGTGGCCTGCAAGTCAATAGCGCTCACATGTTAATCACATTCAAAACTTAGCTCTAAATAGCTCAGGAAGTCTTCGGATCTTTACCTTCGAGCTAGGGGCTTGACCCTGAGGTTCCTTCGTGGAACCTTCTCGAACTCCTCGGACTCGGTATCCGAGTCCGAACTGTCGTCGGACAGAACTAACTGTGTCCGACGCGCTTTCTTCAGGGCAGGAGGAGGTACATCCTCTGTGGCGTCCGATGACGCCGCCCTCTTTCTTGCGAGGGGGGAATCGCCTTCCCCCTCGCCCTCGTGCTCCTCCTCTTGATTCGAGGAGGGATGGGTTTCCTCGGACACAGCCTCCGGCTGGTCCCTGATGCACAGGCCTTCTCGGCCTAGTTTCTTCTTCTTCTCTTTCTTCTCTGGTGCCTTGTAAGGCGCCACGACAAGCATCTCCGACAGCAGCTGGGACATAGGGTCTTCGGGCTGTGGAGCCAGGCATTTGATGCCCGTAGCCTTGCTCAACCATTCCCATGGAAGTGATCGGAAAGTGCTTATATTTTCTTTAGGAAAACGAAGCCGATCAAGCGAAACTATGTTATACCTCGGAAGGGGGTTTATCGGCGCGCAGGCCCTGGTCCTCCTTCTTGGCTGGCCAGTTCTCCTGCGCCTTGAACAACGCCTTCCACAGCTTCTCCCGAGTGGTGCGGAAGAGCCGACGAATCGTAGGCTCATTGTCAAGCCGATAAGTCCACATAGGAGAACCCCGGCGCTGGCAGGGGAGGATGCGCCGCCGGAGCAGAATCTGGACCACGTTGGTCAGCTCGATTTTGTCCTTGATCATGGAGGCGATGCGCCTCTGCAGGTCATCCACCTCTGTATCCGACCCCCAGTCGAGGCCCTTTCGGACCCATGAGGTCAATCTGGTCGGGGGACCGGATCTGAATTCGGCAGGAACAGTTCCGCCCTCCTCCCTTGGCTCGGTGATGTAAAACCACACTTTTTGCCAAGTCTTGATAGTGTCGATGAAGGTGCTGGATGGCCATTGTACGCGGGGAAGCTTGCTGATGACCGCCCCGCAGCAGTCCGTGTGTTCGCCTGCGACACACTTCGGCTTGATATTGAATATCTTGAGCCATAGTCTGAAGTATGGTTCGACCCGCAAGAAGGCCTCGTAGAGGATGATGAAGGCCGAGATGTGCATGAAGGAGTTCGGCGGGAGGTCGTGAAAGTCGAGTCCGTAGAAGAACATGAGGCCCCTAACGAAGGGGTGGAGCGGGAAGCTCAATCCTCGGATGAAGTGAGGAATGAAAACCACCCTCTCGCCTAGTTTGGGGGTGGGGATCACCTGGCCCTCCTCCGGGGCGTGGTGGAAGATGTTGGCGGGGAGGTAGCCGGCGTCCTTGAGGTCCCGGATGTCCTGGTCTGTGACCGTGGAAGCCTCCCATTTGACGTTGGAGCCTGAGCCGGCCATGGCTGAGCTCATAGGAGGAACGGTGGAAGACCTAGATCTGGGCTCTGGAGGCTCAGGAGATTGGGGAAGCGGGGATGCGAATGGGAAGCGCGGTTAAGCCTTGGGGTTTTCTTTCCCTTTTATTGGGCTTGTCGCCGGTTAGCCTCCCTTCACTGCGCCGTAAATCCCTCCGCTTCCCAAGACGTGCATGCCGTTGTACGCGCATGATTAAACATATCTCGTGTGAAACGGAGCACGATCTGTGCATTGATGGGTCGTGCTGATGAAAACGGCCTCGAACTGCGAATCGAGCTTTTGCGACTGGTTCAGCGGTCGTGGTGGGCCGTGACCTTTCATCTAAAAGGTTGTCAGGGAGCACTATTTACTCCTTGATGTTTGGCCTCCAGGGCCGGGTTATACATGGTGTTCGGACGATCCATGATCGGGAAAACTACGCGTCATCGGAGGCCGAACTAAACTCGGCCGAATCACTATTTGAAGAAAGGAACTCGCCTCGCAAGCCGAAGACTCTGAGCATATGAAGCAGCTGGAGCTGGGACCCTTGGTGTTGGAGGTTAGTTCGGGGGCTACTGAGGCAGTCCTGGTTTAAGGGGTCCTCGGGAGGCCGACCTGTTTCTTATGGGCCGGACTATATGGGCCACTTGCTGAGCATTGGATGGATCAAAGACCCTGTCTCTAGGAAGGAAGCTTCGGGAATCGTGGCGAATCCTCCACGTTTGGAGTAGTGAATAGGCATGTTTATCCCTTCGACGTGTAACCGACCATGTGTAAACCCTAGGTACCCTCGGCGTCTATATAAGCCGGAGGGTTTTCGGTTATAGAGAAGAGAGAACTCATCTAGGGTTTAGCTATTCGATCTCGAGGTAGATCAACTCTGTAACCCCTATACCATCAATATAATCAAGCAAGACGTAGGGTATTACCTCCATAGGAGGGCCCGAACCTGGGTAAAACATCGTCTCCCTCGTCTCCTGTTACCATCGATTCTAGTCTCACAGCTCGAGACCCCCTACCCGAGATTTGCCGGTTTTGACACCGACACCTGGGGAGCAAGATGGGGGAGAAATGCAGAGGCGTACGTCGATGACATCGTCATCAAAACACACGAGGCGCGCATCCTCATCGAGGACCTAGAGGAAACATTCGCTAACCTCCGCAAGGTCAACCTTAAGCTCAACCCTCCCATGTGCGTCTTGGGTGTTCCCTCCGGCAAGCTCCTAGTTTCTTGGTCTCCAATCACGGCACCGAGGCTAACCCTGAGAAGATCAAGGATATCAAACACATGCGGCCACCCTGCAACCTCAAGGAGATGCAGCGCCTGGCAGGGTGCATGGCCTCACTCGGTTGGTTCATTTCCTAATTCGGCGAGCAGACTCTCCCCTTTTTCAAGCCCATGAAGAGGTATGGCCCCTTCAAGTGGACCCCCCGAGGCCGACACATCCTTCGAGGACGTCAAGAGGTACCTCACAAGCGCCCCTATCATGGTCGGCCCACGCCCTCGTGAGCGCTTGCTGCTGTACCTAGAGGCCACCCCTCAGACGGCCAGTGCGGCCCTTGTGGGGGAGCGGGAGCAGCAAGCCTGTGTCTAGAAGAAGCACGCTGAGTCCGCGCCTGTGGACGCCACCCCTGTGGAGGCACCATGTGAGCTCCCCAAGGCCCTGCCAGCTCCCGCCGAGGGCCCTCCTTCGGAGGCCTCTAGGGTCCCGTCTCAGAGGGCCCCGCAGCGCCACCCTCACAGCCCCTTGGTGAGCACGACTCGGACACCATGGTCACGTGCCTCGTCGAGCACCCCGTCTACTTCGCTAGGACGGTGCTGAGAGACGCACATGAGAGGTACCCCATGCAGCAGAAGCTCCTCCTGGAGCTACTCATGGCCTCCAGGAAGTTGCGCCTCAACTTCTAGGGGCACCCAGTCAGAGTGATCTCCTCCTACCCGCTGGAGCAGGTCCTGCGGAGCCCGAACGCTGCCGGCCACGTGGCCGAGTTGAACATCGAGCTGGAGTTCCTCATCACCAAGACCATCAAGGGTGCGGCCTTGGCAGACTTCATGGCAAAATGGACAGACCTGCATCGGGACAGGCCCCATGAGGAGTCGCCCTCACCCGAGGAGGCCATCTCTAGGGGCTGGAGCATGCACTTTGATGAGGCATTCGTGCACCAGAGCATGAGGGCTGGCGTGGTTCTCATTACGCCCATCTATTTTAGGTGCACTGACAAGGTCTCCACCAACATCGCCGAATACGAAAGACTCATTGATCGGCTCAAGGCCGCCATCGTGCTTGGAGTCATGCGCATCATCATCAAGGGGGACTCGCAGCTCCTCGACAACTTCTCCAACAAGAAGTAGAAGCCTAAGGATGAGCACATGGCGGCCTATCCGTAGGAGGTGCGCAAGCTCGAGAAGCAGCACATCCCTCGTGGCGACAACGGCGAGGCGGACTAGATCGCCAAGCACGCCTCTCTCCACGAGCCCCAGAGCCCCGGCGTCTTCGAAGAGCGGATCCTGAATCCCTCGGAAGTGCCTCCGGCCCTCAGCCCTGTGGCGCCTAATGAATAGCTCCCTCTTGCAGCACCCATGGGCACACCAGACAGTGGTCCAGCCTCAGGCGCCCGCGTGCTGCTGGCAATCAATCCGCATCCTTAGAGCTGGACTGCGGATATCAAGGCCTACGTGTAGGGCGGCACCCTCCCAGAGATCGACGCATAAGCAGAGCGGATGGTCCTCCAGGCTACCCTCTACCACTTAGAGCTGGGCGACCTGTACCGCCACCGCCCGAACAGGGTCGCACTACGGTGCACCTCCAAGGAGTAAGGGTGTGAGTTGCTCGCCGATATCCACGGAGGCGACTGTGGCCACCACTCGTCCTCGCGCACCCTCGCAGGTAAAGCATTGTACAGAGGCTGCTACTAGCCGATAGCGCTCGAGGATTCAACGGTGCTGGTACAAGCATGCGAGGCTTTCCAGTTCCACGCCAAGAAAATTCATTAGCCATCACATGGGATCCAGACCATTCCTCTCTCGTGGCCCTTGACGGTCTGGGCGTTGAACATCCTCGTACCCTTCCCTCATGTGACCGGCGGCTATCTCTTCCTCTATGTCGCCATCGACAAGTTCACCAAGTGGGCGGAGGCAAAGCATGTCCACACCATACCGGCGGGCTCAGTGGTCAAGTTCATCAAGAGCTTTGTGTGCCGTTTTGGCATCCCCAACCGCATCATCACGGACAATGGCTCTCAGTTCAACAAGGGCCTCTTCAAGACCTACTGTGCCTCCATCGGCACGCACATCTGCTTTGCCTCCGTGGCACACCCTCGAAGCAACGTCCAGGCTGAGCATGCCAACGTAGAGGTCCTTAAGGGCCTCAAGACCAGGAGCTTCAAGAAGCAGTTCACGGCATGTGGCAAGGGCTGGCTGGACGAGCTCCTGTCAGTGCTATGGTCCATCCGCACCACGAAGACCAAGCCTACCGGCAAGACACCCTTCTTCCTCGTCTCCAGGGTGGAAGCGGTCCTCCCGGCAGAGGTTAAGCGTCAGTCCCCGCAGGTTTTGGCCTTCGACGAATCGTGTGAGGAAGACCTGCGGGAGGATGACCTACTTTTCCTCGAGGACGCCCGCCATCAGGGTGCTCTACACATAGCAAGGTACCAGTAGGCATTGCATTGCTATCACAGCCGCAACATACGCCCCCGCACCCTAGAGGTTGGCGATCTGGTACTACGCTGAATCCTCTCCAGTGAGGGACTCCGCAAACTCTCACCCATGTGGGAGGTCCATTCAGGGTCACGCACATCTCTAGGCCCAGTGCGGCACGATTCAAAATGGCGGAGGGTGTACCAGTACAAAACACATGGAACATCCAGCATCTCCGCAAGCTCTATCCGTGACCCCACGGATACGAGCGATATGGAGTTGTACATGCTCCGAGGCTCTCTCTGCCCGTGCTGCCTTCGGCACGTTAGAGTCCCTTCCTACTCTCGTGGTAGCCCCATGCTCAACGCTGGCGGATGCTCCTACCCACTTTCATGGAAGCCCCATGCTCAACCCTAGCAGAAACCCCATGCTCAGACATGACGGACCTTTTGACAATGAGGGCGCTTTTCAGCTACATCAACCTCAGGCTGGTGCGTGTCCGTCACGGCAACATTTCTGTCATCTTTTGAGGGTGCTTTTCAGCTGCACCAACTTCAAGCCGACCCATTCCAAACACGGCGGCATGTACCTTTCTATTCTCTAATGAACCTGCTTCATGAATCAGTAAAGCTCACTTCCTTCGGAATTTCTGTGTACTTGTATTTGAGTACGCCTCAGAAGAGGCACGCGCTCGTGAGCTCCCCCGTGTCTGCCATGCGAGCGGGGCCTGAGCATGGTGTTTGTGCTCGGGTCAGTCCCTGCAACACTGCAAAACCCAAGCGACCGAGCTCTGGCTCGCGGGCCTGCTCCCGTGTTTGTGTCGGGACCCCGATCCTAAGACATACGAACCTAGCATATAACACATCATATCACATTGCGGCCTCACGCACAGTAAGCACCACAGCTGCCACCTTACCTTGGCCGGGACCGTTTGTGCCTTTTGGCTCACGTATATAAATATGTCGCTAGCAATCATATGTCAGAGAACCCGGGTCCACATGACTAGTTATATAACTAAGTGGCACAACCGTATAGGGACAGGCATACGTAACCCAACAATGCAGGTGTCGGTCATCAGCATGTGTACACGAGTCATAGAAAGCTACAAGGACTCCATTACAACGTGTGACATTTCCCTATAGGGACAGACACAACACCAAAGAAGGATACATGCTGGTCAATCAATGTGTCTGGAGCAGTAGCAAGCTACCAAGGCTCAGTGGAAGCACAAAGAGGCATTTCCCCATAAAGAAGGCTACAAAAGGCATACAGCTAGGTGTCGAATCCCACACATACCAATGCATTTCAACCATACATGCAATATGCACGATATGCGTAGATACAACATGGCATCACAACAAAACTCTACCACATAACATTTATTTAGAGGGCTCCGAAGAGTCAACATAGTATAATGTTACAAGCAGGGGCGTCACATGACCCAACATTCAGAGCATACAAACACCAAGCGGAAGTTACATGTCTGGGTATAGACATCTATGAAAAGCGGCTAGATGAGCCTGAAAAGCTACAACGACCCTACCAAAGGAGCCAGACTGCTGTCTGGGTTCCCAAGCTAATCTGTCGATGTCAACATCAAGACGAAAGCGTAAACTGAACAACGTATATTTCTGCAAAAAACGTAAATAAGCAACAGTGAGTATGAAGGTACTCAGCAAGTCTTACATTATAACTAACTACTCATGCTTCAAGTATCAATGAACGGGTTTGTGGGTTTAATGCAGAAATGCCAGCTTTCACCTTTGGCTAAACTGAACTAAGACAAAGTATCCTCCCTCTCTCGTCTCCCTACGGGAGAGCGCACACGAGACCACATATGAATACTCTCTCGTCTTCCTACGAGAAGCCATCCATAGCACTCACACTTATCTGGAGGATTTTAGAGTAACCAGTTAAAATTGTCTATGGACATTACAAGTCTCCAAGTAGTCCATATCTGCAGACGCGGCTATTCGAACAGATAGATTACCCTTCAGGGGTGTACTTCGTCACCCATGCCCCGGCCACTAATCGCCATGTGCAAGTAAATAGGCACCTCAGCAACCTTCAATCGGAAGCCCAGCGAGGGAGTCAGCCATGGACGTTAATTTACAACGACTCTAACCCAAGGTAGTCGCCTAACTGAGTTGGTTACCATAATCAAGAATCCGACCGTGTTTCATGATTCGGACTCAGAAGTTGTGTGCAGGGCCCCAAGCCGGTCCCGGTAGGGCTGTTCATTCACTTCGCTGGCCCGACCACATCCAATCAACGTTTTGAACTATTGCGACTCCTGGGCAAAGAACAGGGTAGGTTAATAGGCCGAGAGAGCTCGACTTACCAGAGCCCAATGTGCGGTAGTAGCTAGTCTTGGAACACAAACACGGAACTCGGTTCCTATGAGTGGTTTCAATGAGACAACCCACCATGTACTCCTCATGGCCTCTCATCGCTACCTTTACCAAAACAGGTTCAACACCTAACTCTCATCATCAGAACACATCCATTTCACTCCGGTATATCACTCAGATGAATCAGACCTAACACAACTCTAAGCATAGAAAGCATAACAGGGTAATGGCACAACATGGCACAAGCATCTACCAGGTATGCTAGGTTGCTTGGTTCAGCTATTTACTGTGACAATGATAGGTCATGCAAAGGAATGGGTTCATCTACCAGAACACAAGTAACAGTTGAATCGCATTGTCCTAATGCATTGAAATGAGAGCAAGAGCGGGAGAGTGGGATTGTATCGAAATGCTCAAGGGGTTTTGCTTGCCTGGAAGATCGGAAGAACTCAGTTGTTCTTCGATGTCATTGATAACTATGTCTCGCAAGTCTATCGACAAAGTCAAACAGGGAACAAATTAAGCACGACAAATACTTCAGAATGATGCATGACCATGGCATGTTAACATGTTGATGGTTTTGTGTAATGCAAGTGACCACAAGTTGAATGGAAGTTATTTGATCAATATAGATCAATTTCAACTCCTTTCATAAGCATGTAAATGCCTTTAGTGAAATTGCCCTGAACAATGGGTATAAGTTGTTCAAACATGCATGAAAATGGTACCATCAGATTCCTTGGCTTTTTCTGATAATTTCATATATAAATTATTTCATTTGGAGTTATGCTTGAATTTCTATGATTTTTAGAAGTTTTAGGTATTTTCTGGAATTAAATAAATCCAGAAATCAATTATTGCATCAGCTCTGCATCATCGCTGCGCCAGTAGTCAAATACGCCACGGCCGGGTCAAACCTGACATGCGGGACCCGTCTGTCATTGGCACAGGGTTAATCCATGCGTTGACCTGGGCTTTGACTGACTGCGGGGCCTAATGTCAGTGGCTCTGGGTGGTGGTTAATGGCTAATCTAACCCTGCCACGTCACCCCACCGGCGGCATAATGCCGGCGACGTAAAACCGCGGCGGATGCACGTTAGAACTCATCGTCCGGCGAATAAAGATGCGCGGATGGGCTCGTTCGAACGCCCTCTCTCCCGCACACCTCGGGGAGCAACCGGATGGAGCTGGGATGGCCTGAGCTCACCGAAGGCGATCTCGTGGCGGCGGCGCGGGTTCGGCTTCGACGGCAGCGCAGCTACATGGCACGGCAGCGCGAGGCGAGGAGCTCTACGACATCCTAGGCATGCACTGAGCACGGCTGCAGGCTCAGTTGCGGTGGCTGTTGGCTCAGACGTCGGTAGCGGCGAGCACGACAGCGGCGAGCTCACGGCTATGGCAGGGAGGCCATCTAGAGAACGCGGGGAAGACGAGCAAGAGGGGGAAACGGCGCGGCGTCTCACCTCGGTGCTAGCGGAGGCAACAGAGGGCTTGGGGAGGTCCGATAGCCGGCGAATCGACGACGGCAGACTGTGGTTGCCGACGAGGGAGATGGCAACGCTGGCGACGAAGGAGGCCGTCCGGTGATGATTCCTTCGGCGTGGATAGGCAGAGTGATGCGGCAGAGCTCGTAGGCCTGCTCCGGAGTCAAGGCGATGCCGCTTGGCCGCGTGGGCAGCGAGCAGCGGCGATGGCGGCTTTCGTGCTTGTGCACGTGGAAGAGAGGTAGGGGAGGATGAGCTCGGGGAAGATATAGGCGTGCACGGGAGGCCCTCGGGGCGTTCTTATAGGGTCAGAGTGAGGGCGACAAGTAGGAGCTGGCTCAAGCGCGTGCCGGCGTGCTCTGGCCACACGCCCCGTGGACGATGACTAGCGCTGCCAGGTGGGCTGGGCCGGCCAGCTACAGGGCTGGGCCTCAGGTAAGCCAGGTAAGTTTCTTTATTTAATTCTATTTTCTATTTTTGACATTAGTTCTGGCTTGAAACAAAAATATAAAACCATTTAATAAATCCTGAAAAAAGCATATGTGCACTAAGTGGATTTATTTAGTGTCACAAAATAATTTTCAAAATATATGGATCTATATTATATATCTAGTAAATATAAGGGTCTTTTACATCTGTGTCCCTAACTCGAACCCACTACTCAGATTTGCCCCTAATTTTGAAGTGTCCTCAAATTTGCCCCTCTTCCGTTAGTTCCCCTTATAGAAATGCCCTTCCGTGCCATTACCGTCCGGTCAAAGGGCTTTGACCGCCAGTTGGATGTTTGCTGGACATTTTGCCCCCGAAAAAAATAAAACAAAAAAAAGACAAGAGAGAGAGAGAGAGCACACATACCTTTTGGCCCAAGTGCACAGTGGAAGGCCTAGCCCACCATCGTCAGTCATCGTCTTCCTCCAGCTATCGGCTGCGCACGCGCCGGCGCGGCTTCGACGGCCGATGTTCGGCAGCCAGCGCCACGGTAGCACGAGGAGGGATTCTTAGCGATGCCCGAAGCTACATGGAAAACCCTAGATAGCTTTCCCTCTCTTCCCCTGCTCGCTCTCCTCCCCACAGCCGCACCCGAGAACAGCCGCCGCCATGACCTTCGCCCTCGCTGCGGCCATCATCGTCCCAGCTGGCTCCAAAGTTGTCCAGGAGACGCCCACGCTTCGACTACATCGCCTCCTAGGAGCAGATCGAGCATGACCACCCCAACGCGCCCGGATCGACCAACTTCCTCGTCTGCGGCCACCGGAGCGCCATTGTCAATTCGTCGCCCCTGCGTTACTAAGACACAAAAAAACGCCACAGTCGTGCTCATGGTGCCCCTACGATGTCGTCGAGTCCCCTAAACTACTGGATCCATGACCACCTGCTCGAATCCGTCGACCACCGCCGTCGACCGCCGCCCAGCTCGTCGCTCCAGTTAATTCTGGCCACCCCTACATGCGCCGTTGGTACCAGAGAATACGCCTCATCGCAGTCGTTCGAATGGGACCCTTCACTAACCAAATGCTCGCCGGAGCTGCGATTCCGGCCGTCGCCGTCGTGCTTTTGGTCACCGGAACGCACGTCGCTGTTCAAAACGCCGCTAGCTTCACTAACATGTGGGCCCAAGTCATGACACTGACAGTGGGACCCACTGCCACATGTGCTTATTAGATTAGGTATTCTTTTTTGTTTTTGACTTAGATTAGGTATTATTTCTATTTTTGACCTAGATTAGTTCTAATAAGCAATGACAAGTGGGCCTAATCCCCCGTTGGCCCACCGATCATACACTATGGATATGGGTTTTTTTACTTTCCTTTTTCTATGGTTGATGGGGCCTACCCGTAAGTGAAATGGAGAGGAGAGTAAGTTATTTCCTTTTAAAAAAAAATCTATGGATAACTAGGCCCACCTGTAAGTGACACATGAAGATAGGGGCAAAATATCCAGCAAACATCCAACTGACGTTCAAAGCCCTTTGACCGGACGGTAACGGCACGGAAGGGCATTTCTATTAGGGGAACTAACGGAAGAGGGGCAAATTTGAGCACACTTCAAAATTAGGGGTAAATCTGAGTAGGTGGTTCGAGTTAGGGACAGAAATGCAAATGGCCCTAAATATAAACCCAGCACAATTAGTTGTTGGATTAATTCAAATGCCCAAATAAAATGTTTCTATGATTCTAAAATATTGGTTGGCATTTTTACCTCATGCCAATATTTTACTAGAATACCAGGGACGTTTTCTTGTTTCACTTTGAAACATTTTTTATATTGCTTATTTGACAAAAATTCTTTCTGAGGCTTGATCATTCCTCATTTCATTTTCAAATGAAAATAAAAATGCATGCATGAATGCAAACACAACCAAGGTTAGATAGGGCTGTGACAATTCACCCCCACTAAACAAGAATCTCGTCCCGAGATTAAGGAGTAGTTGGGAAGAGTGCGGGGTACTCAAGCCGAAGACGATCATCGCGCTCCCAGGTTGCTTCATCCTCGGAATGGTGAGACCACTGAACCTTGAGAAACTTGATGCTACGACGTCGAGTGCTGCGCGCGGCTTCATCAAGAATACGAACGGGATAGTCTCGATATGAGAGGTCATCTTGAAGATCGAGCGTTTCATGGTCTACTTCGCGGACAGGATCCTTGAAGCAACGCATGAGTTGAGAGACGTGGAACACATCATGAACTTGGGAAAGTTGCGGGGGTAGTTCCAATTGGTACGCAACCTCTCCTCGTTTAGCGACAATGCGAAAAGGACCAATGTAACGAGGAGCCAATTTGCCTTTGATACCAAAACAATGGGTACCCTTCAGAGGTCTAACCCGAAGATAAGCCTTCTTATCAACTTTATAACTTACGTCCTTATGACGACGGTCATATTAAATCTTTTGATGGGACTGGGTGTTTTTCAAATTTTCACGAATGATGCAAACTTGCTCTTTCGCCTCCTGGATCATATCTGGTCCAAAGAATTGTCTTTCACCGGTTTCTGACCAGTTTAATGGTGTTCGACATCGTCGTCCATACAGAACTTCGAAAGGAGCTTTGCCGAGACTAGATTGGAAGCTGTTGTTATAAGCAAATTCGGCGAACGGAAGACATTTCTCCCAATTCATTCCGAATGAGATAACACAGGCTCTGAGCGTATCTTTGAGAATTTGATTGACTCTTTTGACTTGACCACTTGACCGAGGGTGATAAGTGGTGCTAAAGGAGAGATGGGTTCCCATAGCATTCTGGTAACTTTCCCAAAATCGAGAGGTGAAAAGACTTACATTGTCTGAATTGATCTCTAGAGGCACACCATGAAGCGAAACTATTCGAGAAACATATAGGTCTGCTAACTGACTAGCAGTTAGACTTTCTCGAACTGGAAGGAAGTGAGGAACTTTTGAAAGGCGATCGATACCACGAAGATGGCATCATTCCCTTTCTTAGTCTTTGGAAAGCCAATGATGAAATCCATACCGACCTTCTCCCATTTCCACTCGGCAATAGCCAAGGGCTGAAGAGTGCCAGCAGGCCTTTGATGCTCTGCTTTAACACGACGACAAACGTCACAGTTAGCAATGAATTGAGCAATTTCTCTCTTCATCCTTGTCCACCAGAACCTCTGACGTAGGTCCTAATACATCTTAGTACTACCGGGATGAATCCTGAGAGGAGATTCATGAGCTTATTTAAGGATCAGTTCTCAGAGTTGTTGCTTCTTGGGAACCACCAAGTGGTCCTCAAACAATACAACACCTTGATCATCTACCGAGAAGGAACCAGCAATGTTTCTCTTGATCCGGGAAATTCCCGTATCCTGCTTCTGGGCAGCTATGATTTGATCCTCAAGAGTCGGTTTTGCCACCAAGGTAGAAAGGAATCCTGGAGGAACAATGTGAAGATTATGCTTACAAAATTCCTCGTGGAGAAGTGGTTGACATTGTAGCAACATGAGGTTGTTACAATAGGATTTACGACTTAGTGCATCAGCCATGACATTTGCTTTGCCTAGTCTGTAAGATATTCCTAAGTCGTAGTCCGTAATCAACTCAACCCAACGTCTTTGCCTGAGATTCAAATCCGGTTGGGTGAAGATATATTTGAGACTCTGGTGATCAGTGTATATTTCGCAACGATTACCCAGAAGGTAATGTCGCCAAGTGATAAGTGCATGGACTACATCAGCAAGTTCCAGATCGCGTGTTGGATAATTCTCCTCATGTGGATGCAACTATCGAGAATCGTAGGCAATCACATGACGATATTGCATAAGGATGCAACCTAGACCTTGTCTTGAAGCATCACACTAGATAATAAAGTACTTTGTGAAATCTGGGGGTACAAGTACAGGGGTAGTAGTCAGTCGTCTTTTCAACTCCTCAAAACTTTCCTCGCACTTTGGAGTCCACTCAAACTTCTTATATTTCTTGAGGAGTTCAGTTAGAGGTTTGGCAACTTTGGAGAAGTTCTCAATGAAGCGGCAATAGTAGCTCGCTAAGCCAAGGAAACTCCTAACTTGCTTCACCGATTCAGGTGGAGTCCAATCAAGAACAGCCTAAACTCTCTCGGGATTGACAGCAATACCTTTCGCAGAGATTACGTGACCTAGATAGGTCACTTTTGGCAACCAGAATTCGCACTTGGAGAATTTGGCATAAAGGCGGTGCTCTCGAAGTTTCATCAATACCAGCCTAAGATGCTCAGCATGTTCTTCTTTTTTCTTCGAATAAATGAGGATATCATCGAGGTAAACAACGACGAATTTATCGAAGTACTCCATGAAGATCGAATTCATTAAGCGGGAGAAGGTGGCTGGGGCATTGGTTAGACCGAAGCACATGACATTGTACTCATATTGGCCATAACGAGTAACGAAAGCCGTCTTGGGAATGTCCCCGTTCCTGATTTTGATTTGATGATAACCTAATCACAAATCCATCTTGGAAAAGAATGCGGATCTAGTAAGCTGATCATACAGGTCGTTGATCCTAGGGAGCGGATATTTGTTCTTTATCGTGACCAGATTAATTGGTCGGTAATCGACAACCATCCGATCCGTACCATCCTTCTTCTTGACGAAGAGGACATGACAAGCCCATGGAGAAGAACTAGGACGAATGAAACCTTTCTTCAAAGATTCATCGAGTGGGATTTTGAGTTCGGATAACTCTTGGGGTGACATCTTATAGGGTCTCCTAGCAATTGGAGTGGTTCCTGGAATAAGGTCTATGACAAACTCTACTTCTCTAACAGGTGGAACACCTGGCAATTCTTCTAGAAAGACATCCGGAAAGTCATGGATTACCGGTATGTTTTCAAGGCGTGGAAGAGGATTGGCATTGAGGGAATAAATCCGTCCTTCTGGAATATTGGTCTGGATATTGACTATCTGGCCAGACGGATGGATAATCTGAACAGACATAGCAAAACAGTCAATTTTGGCATGATGAACTGTCATCCAGTCCATCCCCAAAATGATATTGATGTTCGAAGACTTGAGAGCTATCAGAGAATCAAGGAACACCAACCCATCAACAAGGATTCAATTTCCATGGATCACTCTAGCAGTTTGCCGTCTAGAACCTGGAGTTCGAACTTCCAAAGGAGTGGGCATAATATCAAAGTGCGACAGGGCATACCTTTCAGAAATGAAAGAGTGGGATGCTCCAGAGTCAAATAGAATTAAAGCTGGATGAGAATTGACAAGAAGCGTCTTAAGCACGATGTTAGCATCATCTTGAGCTTCTTCTGCAGATACATGGTTCACACATCCACGGGTATAAACAACTGACCTGCCATTAAGCTTCTTGATTGGGGGCTTGCCATGACCGGCACCATTTCTTGAAGAGGATGGAACATTAGCATGCAAAGGGCAATTCTTTGAATAATGTCCAGGCTGACTGCACTCGAAGCATGCCCCATAAGTGGGACGTGGATCTGAGTTGATCATCCGGCTGATGAGGTTCTTCTAGAGAACACATGGCATCGGCAGACGAGGCACCACATAGGATGACCTCGGTGCATATCCCGGAGAAAGAGCGGTGTTCGGAATCCATATTCTACGCCTCTGAGATATAGATACTGAAGATGACCGAAAATCACAGTTGCGCTTGCGAGATTCCTCATAGGTCATCCTACCAGTTTCTGCTTGGATGGCTTTGTTGACAAGAACCTGGAAGGTAGCAAACTCGTGCAAATTGAGGTCATGACGTAGCTCTGGGTCGAGACCTTTCCTGAACCTTTCTTGCTTCTTGGCATCTGTGGATACTTCTTCGGATGCATAACGCGCAAGGCTTCCAAATTCACGGCTATAGGCATCCACATCCATCTTGCCTTGGGTCAAGTTGCAAAACTCGTCTTGTTTGCGATCTATCAAGGCCTGGGGAATATGATGATCACGAAAAGCCTCACAAAATTTCTTCCATGAAGTAGCTTGACCTGTAGGTCACATGCCCTCGAAGTTCTCCCACCATAGACTGGCGGAACCTTCAAGGTGATAGGTGGCATAGGTAACCTTGTCTCCTTCAGCCACGTTTGCATCACGCAGCTTGTTGCTGAAACTACGGAGCCAATCATCTGCATCTAGTGGTTCAATGGAATGATGGAAGGTGGGGGGTTGCAACTTGATGAAGTATCTAATGGGTACTAGCTCATTGCGATGATGGGTTGTATTCTGCTCGATGTGCTCCAAGAGACGATTGGTGCTATGCATGTTCCTCTCAACTTCTAGCATAACCTCCGCCAACAAAGGCGGGTCGGGAGGATCTTCTTCATCCCTACCACCTCCATGGTTCAGACTACGACCAGCAGATCTCCGGGTAATAGGTGGCATCCTGAAGGAAAACCAGGGTTCAGAAACAAGGAAGAACACCGAAACATATCAAAACCTAGGATAACTCGGACAGCATAACGGTTGTACGGGTATGAAATATGAGGCAACCTGGATAAGATTTGGGCAGCATAACCACTCAACATCATGGGTTCAAGGCACAGTGAGAACATAGGCCTCACTTCTCAAGACTCTGATGGGAACAAGACCTGACACACGACCATTCTATGAGTCTCCGGACCAATAACTCGTAATCCGAGCAGATAGGTAAGAAGCCTAGTCCTTAATCCTCGTAGAAAGGAAGAGGGTGACCCAGAATAGAGTAACTTGAGGAAAGGAGTAAAAAGAGCCTTACATTCCCTACCAAAATCAATTCTCATATAGAACTAAAGAATTAGTAGACTCAACATCGACCAGTTTGGCTTGATAAACCTACAGACAGTTCGGCTCTGATACAAACGATGTCGGGACCCCGATCCTAAGCCATACGAATCTAGCATGTAACACATCACATCACATTGTGGACTCACGCACGGTAATCCCCACGGATGCCACCTTACCTTGGCCGGGACCGTTTGCGCCTTTTGGCTCACGTATATGAATATGTCGATAGCAATCATATGTCAGAGAACCCGGGTCCACATGACTAGTTATAGACCCAAGTGGCACAACCGTACAGGGACATGCATACGTAACCCAACAATGCAGGTGTCGGTCATTAGCGTGTGTAGACTAGTCATAGCAAGCTACAAGGACTCCATTACACCGCGTGACATTTCCCCGTAGGGACAAACACAGTAGCAAAGAAGGATACACGTCAGTCAATCAATGTGTCCGGAGCAGTAGCAAGCTACCAAGGCTCAGTAGAAGCACAAAGAGGCATTTCCCCGTAAAGAAGGCTACTAAAGGCATACAGCTAGGTGTTGAATCCCACACATACCAATGCATTTCAACCATACACGCAATATGCATGATATGCATAGATACAACATGGCATCACAAGAAAACTCTACAACATAACATTTATTTAGAAGGCTCCGAGGAGCCAACATAGTATAATGTTACAAGCAGGGGGGTCACATGACCCAACATTCAGAGCATACAAACAAAAAGGGAAGTTACATGTCTCGGTACAAACATCTACTAAAAGTGCCTGGAAGAGCCTAAAAAGCTACAACGACCCTACCAAAGGAGCCAGACTGCTGTTTGGGTTCCCAAGCTAATCTGTCGATGTCAACATCAAGAAGAAGCGTAAACTGAAAAATGTCTATTTCTGCAAAAACGTAAATAAGCTACAGTGAGTACGAAGGTACTCAGCAAGTCTTACATCAGAACTAACTACTCATGCTTCATGTATCAATGAACGGGTTTGTGGGGTTTAATGCAGAAATGCCAGCTTTGACCTTTTGCTAATCTGAACTATGACAAAGTATCCTCCCACTCTCGTCTCCCTACGGGAGAGCGCACACGAGTCCACATATTCACCACCTCAATACACCAATATGAATTCTCTCTCGTCTTCGTACGAGAAGCCATCCATAGCACTCACACTTACCTGGAGTATTTTAGAGTAACCAGTTAAAATTGTCTATGAACATTGCAAGTCTCCAAGTAGTCCATATCCGCGGACGCGGCTATTCGAATAGATAGATTACCCTGCAGGGGTGTACTTCGTCACACATGCTCCTGCCACTTATCGCCATGTGCACGTAAAAAGGCAACTCGGCAACCTTCAAGCGGAAGCGCAGCGAGGGAGTCGTCCACAGACGTTAACTTATAACGAATCTAACCCAAGGCAGTCGCCAAACTGAGTTGGTTAGCACAATCGAGAATCTGGCCGTGTTTCATGATTCGGACTCAGAAGTTGTCTGCAGGGCCCCAAACCTGTCCCGGTTGGGCCATTCATTCACTTGGCAGGCCCGGCCACATGCTATCAACGTTTCGAACTATTGCGACATCTGGGCAGAGAATAGGGTAGGTTAATAGGCCAAGAGAGCTCGAAATACCGGAGCCCAATGTGCGGTAGTATCTAGTCTTGAAACACAAACACGGAACTCAGTTCCTATGAGCGGTTTCAATTAGACAACCCACCGTGTACTCCTACATGGCATCTCATCACTACCTTTATCAAAACAGGTTCAACACTTAACTCTCATCATTAGAACACATCCATTTCACTCCGGTTCATCACCCAGAAGAATTAGACCTGACACAACTCTAAGCATAGCAAGCATAACAGGGTAATGGCACAACATGGCACAAGCATCTACCAGGTATGCTAGGTTGCTTGGTTCAGCTATTTACTGTGACAATGACAGGTCATGCAGAGGAATGGGTTCATCTACCAGAACACAAGTAGCAGTTGAATCGCATTGTCCTAATGCATTGAAATGAGAGAAAGAGCGAGAGAGTGGGATTGCATCGAAATGCTCAAGGGGGGGGGGGGGTTGCTTGCCTAAAAGATCGGAAGAACTCAGCTGTTCATCGATTTCGTCGATAACTACATCTCGCAAGTCTATCGACAAAGTCAAACAAGGAACAAATTAAGCACGGCAAATGCTTCACAATGATGCATGATCATGGCATCTTAACATGTTGTTGGTTTTGTCTAATGCAAGTGACCACACGTTGAATGGAAGTTATTTGATCAATATAGATCAATTTCAATTCAATTTATAGGCATTTAAATGCCTTTAGTGAAATTGCCCTAAAAAGTGGGTATAAGTTGTTCAAACTTGCATGAAAATGGTACCATTAGATTCCTTGGATTTTTCTGATAGTTTTTCATATATAAATTATTTCATTGGGAGCTATGGTTGAATTTCTATGATTTTTGCGTTAGCTCTGCGTCATCGCTGCGTCAGCAATCAAACGTGCTAGGTCCGGGTCAAACATGACATGCGGGACCAGTCTGTCATTGGCTCAGGGTTAATCCCCGCGTTGACTTAGGCTTTGACAGACTGCGGGGCCCAATGACACTGGCTTTGGGTGGTGGTTAGTGGCTAATCTAACCCTGCCACCGGCGGCTCAATGCCGGCGTCTTAAAACCGCGGCGGAGGCACGTCGAAGCTCGCCGTACGGCGACCAGATGACACGCGAATGGGCTCGTTCAAACGCCCTCGCTCCTGCGCACCTCGGATGGAGCCGGGGTGGCCTAAGCTCACCGGAGGCGAGCTCGTGGCGGCGGCATAGGTTCGGCTTCGATGATAGCACGTCTACAGGGCACGGCACCACAAGGCGAGGAGCTCTACGGCATCCTAGGCGTGCACTGAGCAAGGCTGCGGGCTCAAATGCGGTGGCTGCAGGCTCAGACGACGACAATGTCGAGCACGACGGTGGTGATCTCACGGCTATGGTGGGGAGGCCAGCTAGAGAACGCAGGGAAGACGGGCAAGAGGGGGAAATGGTATTGTGGCTCACCTCGGTGCTAGTGGATGCAACAACAAGCTTGGGGAGGTCCGGTAGCCGGCGAATCGACGACGGCAGACTGCGGTTGCCGGCGAGGGAGATGGTGATGCTGGTGACGGAGGAGGCCGTCCGGCAATGATTCCTTCAGCATGGATAGGCAGAGCGATGCAGCGGATCTCGCAGGCCAGCTCCGAAGTCGAGGCGATGTCGGCGGCCACCTGGGCAGTGAGCAGCGGCGATGGCGGGTTTCGGGCGTGTGCGCCTGGAAGAGAGGCAGGGGGATGAGCTCGGGGAAGAGAGAGGCGTGCACTGGAGGCCTTCACGGCGTTCTTATCGGGTCAGGGCAACAGCGGCAAGCAGGAGCTGGCTCGAGCGCGTGGCGGTGTGCTCTGGCCACACGCCCCATCCTCCCGGCAAGAGGTGGACGATGACTGGCTTTGCCAACTGGGTTGGGCCGGCCAGCTATAGTGCAAGGCCTCACGTAAGCCAGGTAAGTTTATTTATTTAATTCTATTTACTATTTCTGACATTTTTTCTGGTTTGAAATAAAAATATAAATCCATTTCATAAATCCTGAAAAAGGCATATGTGCACTAAGTGGATTTATCCAGTGTTAAAAAATATTTTTGAGAATATATGGATCTATATTATATATATAGTAAATATATATCCATTACAATTAGTTGTTGGATTAATTCCAATGCCCAATATAAAATGTTTCTGTGATTCTAAAATATTGGTTGGCATTTTTACCTCAAGCTAATATTTTATTAGAATACCAGGGACATTTTCTTGTTTCACTTTGAAGCAATTTTTATATTGCTTATTTGACAAAAAATATTTCTGAGGCTTGATCATTCCTCATTGCATTTTCAAATAAAAATAAAAATGCATGCATGGATGCAAACACAACCAAGGTTAGCTAGGGATGTGACAATATGTCACCTCACCAGGTCCTTGGTGCTCTTGTTTATTCGTGTGACACCCACAAGCGACCTCGCGAGTGCGCCCCGCCGAGCCCCCTGCAAAACTTGGCAGTTTCCCTGCTACAGGATTTCAAAGGATTCGGGAGCCCCCCTTCTAGAGGCCTCGTGAGAGGCGTGCCGTGGACAGAAGGCTCCGCGAGGGGCCGCGCCTCATGAGCCACCCCTCGTGGAGGGCCCAATCCAAGCTACACACCTGGAAGCAGCTAAACCGAGAGCACTCCTCGGGTTTTCCCCCTTGTTTTCCTCTCTTAAAGCTTCCCGATTTCCCTAGTGTGAGACGCATGTGCATCAAGGGGGGGACCCTGAGCATCGCGCCTCGGGGGCTCCTACCGGCCTCAAGATCCCTACACCCTCTAGCCCTGTTGGGCGTAAGCTCCAGGTATGCGAGCGACGGCAGTAGCCCGCCTTGGGAGATGGGTCCTTACGATGCAGGGCGCAAAGGTAACGCAAAAGAGAGAGAAGGGCTTCAAGAGATAAAATGAGAGCGCATGAGGGTGGCAAGTGTTTAAGACATGACGGTGCCATACAGAATATTTTTTGCACCCCAGAGGGATACATCGCTTGCACAGGGCCAATAGGGAAGGATCGTCATCCGTCAGAGGCCCACCGCAGGCACCGCCAGCGCCTAGTCGGAATCCTCGACTTCGCTCTTCACGCTCCGAGGGCCTCTGTCGCTATCACTCCCACCGGACGAGTCAGAATTGCTTCCACTTTCGCTCTCCGTGCAAAATCCCACATGGGCGACGGCGACCGCGAAGATGTTCACAAAGAGGGTTGCATCCCCATCGAACCTGAACTGTAGGACTTGCCTGTGCTTCAGGTCGTGGGAGCGAGCACTTGGTTTCTACCCCCAGGGGAAGAAAACTTCACCACGACCCAAGAGGGGCTGTTCCAGCGGCCATCCGCCTGCAGCCACAGGCCCGAGGGCTCGCGGTCCAGCATCACCCTCGTGAAGGAGTCCGGAAGCAGGATCCAGCTGTGGGGTTGGCGGTGCAGCCCCACGATGAACTCGTGCGCGACATCCACTGCATGGGCGTCTGCCGTGGTGGCGGCTTCAAGAGGAGAGGGGGAGCGCGCCCCGCTGCGCGCCTCGTGGCCGCGGGCAATGTGCCAACCACGACCTTGGGTCACCGGAGCCCCACGACTGCTGGGGCCGGCCTCTGCCACGATGGCCAAAGTCAGCGCCCGGCCTCCAGGGGGAATCCTCGCTACCGCCACCGGGGCACGTCCCCGGCCCCTGCGTCTCGCCGGCGCTGGCTTAGGCGGCTCCGCTTCCTCCACCACCCCGTTGCCTTTCTCGGCGGCCGAGAGTTTCCTTTTCGGAGACATGGCTGTGGCGGCTGACGCTGGAGATTGGGAGAGCGGAGGGGGAACAAGTCCAAGGAGCCTGTTGCACGCAGGAAGGGCAATGGAGACCCATCACCCCATGCGGCCCGGCTTTATAGCTGAGGCGGTGGTTACCGAGGCGTCATGAGGAGTGGAGGCGCCACAACCGTAGAAGCCGCCACGCGTTGCCCCTAGGCCCGTAAGCTCGATGGGTCCTGCCCCACTTCATCCCGAACGAACGGGACGTGCACGCCGCGGGACCGGGGGCACTGTCCGCCCAGTGGGAACTAGGGTACGACAACCCTTCTACCTCCGGGCCAGGAGGCGATAGGTGGGCCGGCCCACAGAGGATGGGCCGGCATCAGCCGCCCTAGAGAGACTGGCTCGCAAGGGGGGCAGTCTCGAGAGGCCCCTCGTGGCCAGGCTACGCCTAGCCTGATCCACCAAGTACCGGATTGCCTCCGAGGCCTCTCCATGAGGGGCCACATCACGAGGACTGGTGCGCAACGCCATTCGTAGGACCCTGCCGTCGGCACATGGGTGGCGCACCAATGTGGGTTAGGGTGACAGAGGCACACCCATGTGGGTTAGGGTGACGGAGACCAGGAGGCGCGGTCGAGCACAATTTACTTTCTGCTCAGAAAGCAAGTTCCCCAAAGGTTACCACTTCGGTGAAAGAGGATTAGGACGGATCGTCCGCCATGACAGAGGTCTTCGCCAAGCCCACGAGTGTGTCATGGGGACTGCTTTATCAGGCGAAGACCACCTTTAGTCAGGATAGGCCTGGCCCTTGTCCCCCTTCGGATTGACGCCTTGTGGCCTCCCTTTCCCTCCAATATTTTCAAGGAAGAGGACCGGGGCACTACAAAGGGGGAAGGGCCACTTTCATGTAAGGGGATCGAGCAATTCTCTCCCCCAACACCCCGTGTACTGGAGCCTTAGTCTCCTCCTTTTCCAAGGCAACCAAATCACAAGCAGGATAGGGTTTTACACTGCACAGTGGCCCGGACCTGGGTAGCTCGTGTGTCCCCTTCGTTTCTGGTGAGGACGAGTGAGCCCGCCGTCATCCTTGCTGTGTTTGCCGTCGTGTTGGAGGTGCGACCCAAGCCCGAGTGTTCAAACCTTGTTCTTGGAGAAGTTCTTGGACGTAGATCCTAGACTCTGACAAAGGTTGAGCCAACGATGAAAATTAATTCAAAAACTATCTTGGATGTGGAATATGACTAATGGCATTTATTCTTATGGCATATTTGAAAAGAACTTTAGATCTCTAGAAAAGATTAAAAGAGCCAGGTAAGATCCTGGGAAAGAACATGTGGGTTATGGGCCCACTCAATGAAAACACCGCTGAAGCGATTGCTTAGGAAGAGAGATTGCACTGGTACAAATTAAAACTTGATGAGGTCAGAACCTCCAGATATATTGAAAGGATCTTTAACCGAAACATGAATCTTCTGAGATATCTCAATACTCCAGATAGAATAGAGAGAGGCTTGGCTAAAATTACCAATATGAGAAAGCTTTCGATGGAAGACAAAGGATATGAAAAACACCGCGAGGTTGAATCGAATCCACCGACAAAGAATACAAGAACGAAGAATGATGAACTTAGCACTTAAGCATCTTCACAACGAATCACCGGATACAATATGGAAGAAAAGATAGCAGAAGCATCACATGAATAGAAAGACAATTGATTGAGAATTTGTCGTTGAAGAAAAAGGGTGGGAGGGTGGGGTAAAACAAAGAAAACTTAGGACGGATTAAAAGAACTCCAGAAAAGTAATATGGGGATTGATCTTGCAAATATTGGAGAGGATTGAATTGTCTTGAAGAGAAGCACTCCAGATGGAAAAGAATTGACATGACAATTTGATTGAGTAGAAGAATTAGAACTCCCATCGAAATATGAGAACACTACTGAGGAAAGATATGAAATCAACACTTGACATCGAAGAACTCAAATTACCATACTTCAAGAAAACAAAAGATGAGGCTTGCGGATTAGGCCAGAAACTAATACATAACCCATTATGCATTTTTTGGGAGGATAATCCTAGATAACTACTCGAATTCCCACATGAGAACTTCCGAATTTTCTTGGTTATGCGATATAGGTTGCGGGTCCACGAATGTACCCAAGGTAATCAGCTGCAAGTGCACGCGCAACTCTCCACAATATAATCCGAGAAACTCCGTAAACTCATCTATCCTAGACCCTCGTAATCACAATGATACTAATTATGGCAATACATCTGGACGCTCTCCCCATTACTAGGTGACGCCAAACTCCTCCCAGCACAAATAGTATTGAAGCAATTTCGAACAACCTCATCCTGAGATACTAAGGAAACTGAATGATAACGATGTGTCAAGAATCCCCTGGAGCTCTACTCCATGGAATAAATTCAATTCAGACAGGAGGCACCAAGTACAGAATTCTGTCACATTGACATCATAGAGGTTCCCAAATACCCGCGTGATCCTAAAAAAATTAAGTGATAAGAGGGGTAGAATTAAAATTCCTACGTCACGATTCCTCACGAGAGCAGGGAAGAGGAGTAAAAAGAATTCCTACTCTCCGATATATAACTAGACTTAAAATAGTTTTTTTACTAGACTCGACTCGGCAAAGTTCGATCAATCAACGGGTCTCCTAGGTCAGTACTTGTTGGGGATATACCCCACGGTATGACCTGGCCCAGATAAGACCCAGTGATCCGGGGCGGCTCATAAGTGGACTCATTATGAGGGTTGAAGCCAACTGGGAGACTCAAGGCCCAGAGGGTGACTCGAAGGAGGAGGATGACTCAATTTCAGTTCCTGGCGGGCCGCCTTATGGAGGGAGTCATAAGGAAACTCCCTTACTAGGGAGACAAGATGAGTAGGAGATATATTAGGTCACGGGGTATACTGCAACCTGGATTCTATTGTAACCTCAGGGCCTCAATCTATATATAAAGGAGAGCCCCTAAGGCAGAAGGACTAAGAAAGAAACCCTCGAGAGATAGGTTAGCGATTCCGCACCCTTGTAATCGAGATCATCATCATCAATACACACAAAGAAGGACGTAGGCTTTTACCTCCATCGGAGGGGCCGAACCTGGGTAAACCCCTGTCTCTCGTTCCCGATCAACCCCATCCAAGCGACCACCTAGTTGCGATGGCTCCCAGACTTAGTCCTCTCGCTAGGACATTCGCCGTGATAAAACCACCACAGTTGGCACCCACCATGGGGCTAGTACACAGTGGTGTTGAGTTCTTGGAGGGAGCTCTCCCAGGGATCGATGGATACGCGGTCGGTTGGATGACCGAGAGTCATCGCGGCAAGCTCTACGTCGATGATTCAAGTTGGGGTCCCGAGGCCAGCTCAATCGAGTACGGGTACCGGGTTCCCTTTGGCAAGATCCACATCTTCATTGGCAAAATCAGGGAGTCAGGACCCAAGCCGGACATCTGCATCAACATTGTTGAGCCTGCTCGACGCACCCAACCCGGCCGGGCTCAAGCCGGCCGGAACCATGTCTTCGTCGGTTTCACTAAGGGAGTCGATCTCACGGACAACTCTACAGCTAGCGGAGACACCCTCGTCTGCTCTGATGGTGAGTCTTCGATCGGAAAGTCCGAATCGATCCGCTCACTTTTTGATGGCAGGCTTGGGGGCTACTCGGACGATGAGCCTACTCAATACTCCCTCGAGACGCCTCGGCAAGCCGCAGTCTTCCTGGCTGGAACAGCGGCGGCCCTCGACTACGCGACGGCTGGTGTGACAGACGGGACTGGCCCTTCAGCGTCAACTCCAGGCGCGGCCGGCTCAACAAAAACGCTGGCTGAAGCTATGGCCGACGTGATGGCCGCCATGGCAACACTCGTGGAAATAGCAGTAACTGCGGAGAATTAGGCGGAACGTAACACAGAGTTGACCAAGCTCCGCGAGCAGATGGCTAAGGTTCAGGAGGAAATCGACGCTGACAACACATGCATGGCGGAGCTGCAGGCTCACATCCATAACGAGGCCGAACGCTTGAAAGCAGAAGCCGGGCACCTGGGTCTTCGTCGGGACGGTTCGGAGGCGGTTCATCAATTGAGACATATGACCCGCCTGCCCCTTAATTTTGAGCCTACACTCCTGTTCAACATGCCATAGCCCACACCAGGGGCTAGACAGTCGCAGGTGGACCAACCTCATGAACCGTCTCAACCGCATGAGCCTATCCAGCCGTCGCCGGCTCGATCGCTGCCTCAACGTTTCCAGACTCCGGCGGGTCATTTTTCCAATCCTGTGGATAATATGCTAGCGGCGACTCGTAACCTCTAAGCACTCCCAATAACGAGAAACACTCCAATTGAGATTGAGGTCAGGAACACCATCGAGATGTTAAAGGCTACGGTCACCCAACAAGCGCAGTACTCCTATAGCCGGGACCGGGTTCAGTCTACCCCTTATCAGAGTCGCAGGAGGAGTCAACATGTGGAGTCCCTTGCAGTCTCTAGTAGTAGATGCAGGTAGCATGCTCAGAATTCCCCTATGCGGCTAGCTGCATCAAACGCACAGGCAATCGTCGATGCGGCCCGGGCCATGCGAGAGGCAGAAGCGGCGGGTCTAATGCCTCCCTTCACACGCCGGCCAGTTTCTTCCGGGGTGGGTTTAAGCACCAGAACTATCGGTGTGCCATGCCTTGCGCCGGCTTTAAGCAATGAGCGTATGCCAAAGGACTTCAAGGGCCCTCACAAAGTTCCCAACTATACAGCTGATCTCGAGTCGGCTGCATGGATAGAGACCTATGAGATAGCTATGGATATGCTGGACGTTAGTGGTGCGGTTTGCGCCAAGTAGTTGACCATGATGTTGGACGGTCCGGCTCGCACATGGTTGAAGAACTTACCTCCCAATTAAATCAATACTTGGCCAGAGTTGAAGGAACGCTCCATCAAAAACTTTCAGGGAACCTGCAAATGCCCAATGACGATCATCGATTTACAGCATTGTATCCAATGTAAGGATGTGTCCGCCTATTATTATACTCACCGGTGTCAGGCCCATGGGATTGGGGGTACCCAGGCCTGTCTCCCTACGGCCCAAGGAGCAGCATGTGTCTCGGTCCTGGAGAGTTTCCTCGCCAAGCCTTGGGAACCAGACCCTCGCGAGGGTCACCTACTCGCGAGGTGCACGCCGACAAGCGTCGCCAGGAGGCCGATGGAATTCCCCCTTGAGGTAGCCTCCTGGGGCCTCGTCGTGGGGCCCTCTCTTGAGGATATCATGCTAGCCAAGGACGATGCGGCGGGGCCACGCTGCCCTGCCCCTTCACGTGGCTGACACGACCCACACAGGGCAGCCCCCAGGGTCGTACGAGCTGGCACGGACAGAGAGGTTTTCCTCCTTGGTGATAGAGGAGCAACGCCAGCTCGCGGGCTCCCAAAGCAATCCCCAAAGGTTTCCTTTCTTGTATAAGAGGACCAATACCGGGGGCTCGACAGGATGGAGGGTCACCCCCGAGCCCACGAGCACGTCATGATGAAGATCTTTGACAGGCGAAGACCACTTTTGTCGGGATAGGATGCATTCATGTCCCCCTTCGAACTGGTCGTTGTGGCAACCCTTCCCGCCTTGTGTTTTCGGGGGGAAGAGGACCAAGGCGAGTATAAGAATAGGGAACCAGCCACCGTAGAGGGCATCGAACCCTGCGCAGGAAAGAACACACCTTGTACTCATCCTCATCCTCAAGCAATCCAGACAAGAAGGAGTAGGGTCTTACACCGCGAGGTGGCCCGAACCAGGGTAAAGTGTGTGTCCTTTGTTCGTCTTCCTTAGCTCAAGCTGCCGAAGAGTCGCCGTGAGGTTGTGAAGCAGAGTAGGGCATGCCGTGGTTTTATCAACCCGGCAGATGTCCTCGTGACAGGACTTAGGTGTGAGGCCATCGCCACTTGGTGGCGACTCGAAGGGGTTAAGCGAGGGAGAGAGTCGGGTTTACCTAGGTTCGGCCCCTCCTATGGAGGTAATAGCCTACATCCTACTTTTCGTGTATTGGATTGATGGATCTCGGTTACAAGGATGCGGAATTGCTAACCTAGCTATCGAGAGATTGTAACTTGAGAGTTTTGGTCCTAGGGGCCTGCCTTTATATACAGGTCAAGCCCTAGGGTTTACAACAGAGTCCGGGTCATATTATAACCCGTGATTTACTATATCTCCAACTTATCTTGTGCTTTAAGGAAACTCAAACCGGCGTCCTTAGCTTCATGGGCTTCAAGCTGCCATCTCCTGGTGGTGGGCCGTCCGGCGCCTTGACCAGCCGCCACCTTATTTATTTTGCACTTTAGACTCGACCCATCTTGAACTGGGTTACAAGACTATTGATGTGTTGACCCGGCCCAGTAGGGCGGGTTACACCGTGGAGTTATATCCCCGACATTAGGCCCCAGATTGACTTGAATTCATTCATGTCAATAGATTTTTCTTTCCTATGGCGGATCATTTTTGCCCCGTGGCGACTCATCTATGAACTGGTATCTTCGGCAAATTTTGTCAACACCAGTTTATTCTGCTCCCAGACTTGTTATTTTTTCACCATTTGTCTGTCGTGACATCACTTGTCATCAGTCTGAAACATCAACAATGAAATCATGGAAAATCTGGTCATATCCACATATCCCGAAAACCGAGGCATTTTTTGTTCCCCGAAATTTACTGTGTTCCCTCGATTATCCCGCCTGTTATTTGCCTCTTCGGGCTCTTTCCCTTTAAATATTCACCGAAGGCCCCTGGATTCACTTTCCACTTCCCTTTCTTGCTTCTTCTTCTTCCTTGAATCTGGGAGCTCCTCGCACCACCGCCGCAACTTCCTCATCCCGCCAAGCTTTCTTGAGGTCGACGCGGCGCTCCCTCATTAGTCGATTCTTCACGCTTTTCCCCATCACCGGTCAAACGCTTCAGGTAAGTCACCTCCCTTCCTGCTAGATCCATTATAGAACCTTGAAGTTCTTCGAGTTCTTCGACAAATTTCCTCCGGTTCATCGCCATTACTGATTCTGTGGGTAGATCTTACGAATACATTCACCCAAGTAGGGCGGTAGAAGCACCAATGTCGTTTTTGCACATGACATGTCTTAATCTTTCTTTAGATGAATCATACTGTCACGGCTCCCATCCCCTCTTGCTAGGGCTAGCGATTATTTTTGCCTTTTTGAGCCATTTTTAGATCCACAATTATTGCTGCTTCGAGAGAAACTTGTTTGTCTCATACTTAGCCAAATTCCCAAGATCTTATTGCTTTGACGAGCCGCCCTTAATACTGCCGGCTTAGTAGTCGTAGTTTACAATGCATTTAGGCCATTCTGAAGATTCTAGTCTTTATCAGACTTGCTCTTTTATTGCAAATACTTAGATCATTTTAGTTGAACCATTCACTTAAGCCGCCCTGTTTGTACTTTATCCAGGCGACTCATTATGTCAGAGTCGAAAGCCTGTAACTGGGTGGCGACTCAAGTTTCTAATATCCATTTAACGGATTATGAGGATCATGGGTTTCTTCCGCCTCAAAATGTGGTTGGCTGGCGGGTCATCCTTGGAGAGGAGATCCCACACCCCCAAGAGGGAGAGGTGGTGATATTCTTGGATCACCTACAAAGGGGTTTTTCACCCCCTGGGTCAAAATTCTTCCGGGATGTCTTGCACTTTTTCGACCTCCGTCCTCAAGATTTGGCTCCCAATTCCATATCGAACCTTTGCCAGTTCCAAGTTTTTGGGAGGTGTATGTTCATATGGAACCCACTGTCTCCCTCTTCAGGGAGTTTTTCTATTTGAACCGGCAAACAGAGTGCGGATGGCCCTGACTTGGAACCTGGCGGGGTCTCGATCCAACGGCGGAAGGATGTCCTTTTCCCTGCAGCCACCTTGCCAAGCCATCCTAAAGGGTGGAGCAAGACTTGGTTTTATTGCCGAAACACCGCGCCTGCTGATGAGAAACCCCTGCCGGGTTACAGGCCCCATCGCCTTCCAATGGACTTCGAGCTTCCGGGTTGGGCTCCTGCCGAGGAACGCTTCGAACACGCCCATGTATATCCAAAGCTGAGGCCTCTACTATCCAACGGGTTAAATGGGGTCGACTTAACTCGGTGTTGGGTCTCTTGGAGAATCCTTCCATTAAGCTTGCGCAATGGCTTAATGTGCACCTATACTGGCGATTTGAATGAACCTCAATGATATAGCAACTTTTCTTTGGAGGCTGATGAAATAAATCGGATGGTGAAGAGATTATTGGGTGAAAACCAGGAAACTTGTAGCAAGGACGGGTTAAAACCCTTCTACGTCCACAACCCGGCTCCTCCGGTATAAAACCTTTTTAAAGCATTAACCCGGATTTTTGAACAAACTTTAAGCCTTTTCTTCTCTGGTCTAACTTTTTTAATCTTATAGGTTACCTCGTCTTTCTGGAATCGGAAACGCCTCAAGGCTACGGCTAACAAGCCCAAAGCTGCCCAGAGCAAGAAGAACAATAAAGCGGCCGCAGAAGGACCGTCTCAAATGGATGAAACAGCCACCACCGATACCCGATCAGAGGTAAAACTAATTCCTTTGCTTATATCTCATTGAATCTCTATCTGATGCCCTTCTTTTTTCTTAGGGTAATGTTGAGACAAGTCGTGCGGACGAAGTTGAGGTAATTTCCATCTCTTCCGACTCACAGCCTTTGCCTTCATTGAAAACAAGGCGGGTTGTCCAGAAAGTAGGCTTTTCTCACCCAGATGCTCATCTAGACCCTTGCTTTATTTTGAAGAAAATCAAGCACCAATCTAGGCGTCAAACCCGAAGTGGGAGTGGCGATCTTGTTGAGGGCTTGCCCGATAAATCAGTCGCCAGGAAGCGATCAGCCAAGGTACTTAATGTTTCAATATTTCAGAGGAAAAACTCCGGCTCGTCGTATTAATGCTTTAATTCCCGAAACTTGATTAATCAGGAAACACCACCTTCATCGGATGATTCAACTGCGTCCAAGCTAGCGCCCTTTGTCATCAATCATGGGTAAATCCTTTGCCTGCTTTGAATAGACTATCACCCCTTTCCGTTTTTCACATCATATCTTTCACTTAGCAGGGCCAAAGCCAAGAAAAGGAAGACTGATGGGTCTTCTGTTGACCCGGAGGCTTCTGAGCCGGAGCTTCCTGACCCGGCGGCTCATAAAATGCATGTGGATCAGCCTGAAGACCCTCAGGATATCCAAAATGATTTACCCCCTTCATCTGAACCAATCAATACAGAAGTCGTAGCTATTGAAGCCACTCCAACAGTTAATATTGACCCGCCCAATCCACCAGTGACAAACATAGATAACCCTGAGGTTATTATTACTGGGACGAATTATGCTACTCCTGAGACTTCCAGTGCGTTAACAAAGGTGGTTGCTAAGGATGAAGCAGTGTTGCAAGAAAAAAGGAAAGCCAAGTTGGAACTTCCAAATTATGAGAACTTTAGTGTTGAAGACCTTCATGCTGCCTGCTTAGACCGCTTGGCTACAAGCCATGAAATGGAAATCGGTCTTGTCAGCATGATGAAAAATAAATATGAGGTATGTTCTCCTTTTATATGTTCTCATCTTATATCCTTTGGTAGCCCCCCAAGGCCCATCTTTATCTTAAGATAAGCTGGGTCTTGCGAATGTTTCTCTGATTTAGCATGTATCCCCCAAGGGCCGGCTCATCTCCTTGAGATGAGTCGGGTCTTGTAATAACTTTGAAAAACTTTCGACCTGTAGCCCCCCAAGGGCCGGCTCATCTCCTTGAGATGAGTCGGGTCTTGTCTGACCTTCATTGTTAAAAAAGAGCTGTGATACATTAGCCCCCAAGTGCAAAATATATTGCCTCGCAATTTGTTTTGGACTTGATGTAAATTTCATTCATAATGCAGGAAGCTCTGAAGACAGCCGAATCCAGCGCGGCCAATTTGAAAAAGGACCTGGAAAAAATCCAGACTTCCCAGGCAGAAGTGGAAAAAAAACTTTGCCTTTCTTTGATTGAGCTGGAAGACATCAAGATAGGCTTCCAAAAAGAGAAAAAATCCTTCGAAGATGAGAAGACTGCTTTGGTTAAGCATGCAGAAAATGCTTAGGGCCGGCTCAAACCCGTTACCGAAGAACTATCTGGGTTAAAGAGACAGATCGCCCAGATGGCCCAAGCTGTATTTGGTAAGTGTGCATACGTATCATCCTGTCCCCTTTACAACATAAGGATAATGTGCTTGGCGACTCATGTATTAATTCTATTGTGCAGGTCCCCGAACCAGCAGCTTTTATGATAACAGTCTGCTAATGCTCAAGGTTGTTTACTCATTGACGGAGCAGCTCTACACTGGGAGTCATTTCGCAATTAAGGCGACACTGAGGGAGAAGCAGCCCTTAACATATATCGGGAATGTATTGGACAATCTCTCCATCATCCCCTAGCATATTACAGAGTTGAAGAGATCGGCCGCCCGATCTGGCGCGATATATGCATTGAGCCGGGCTTTAGCTTACGGAGAGGAGCTTGACCCAAAAGAGCTAGCAAAAGGCTTTCCCGAATTTAAAAATGATGGGTCAGAGTTCTCCCAAGAAGATTATTCGGCTTGTGTCAAGGATGCTCAAATTCTGTCGACTCAGCTGGTCTCCGAGATGAAGCTAAGGAGTTACCAGGTGGCTTATGGTGCCAATCACACTCGGATTCCTCCACCCGATATGATAACAAAAAACCTGGCTCCTCAACAGCGTGAGCACGTTTTCGCCCCTGAAGTTGACCTATCTTCAATTCTTGATGACGAAGCTGTGTTCCAGGCCTTATCTCATTGCAACTAGGACGCGGAAAACCTTCAGATTCAGGAGCCAGAAGACCAGCCGGCGAATAACCCAGAGGCCTCTCATGCGCGAGGTTAGCTGCTACTTACCCAGATCATGCGATCGGAGATTTGAGCCTCCTAAACTGTTGCCTTGTCAACTTAAGCCCCCATGTATGGGCAGAAAAACAATTTGTGGCCTCATGTAATAGGGATAGCTGAACACTTGTCGTGCCATCGTGCACGTTTTGCACCTTTGATGCTAGATACTTTATCTGTGGTTTCTTCACCCTGTTTATGCAATCTTTCCATTTGACAGGCCCTTTTGATAAGATATAACTAAGCAAAATGGCCCAGTCTTTGATTTTGATTTTAACTTATTCCTCTTTCAACAACGTTGAATTTGTAGGATAGTTCGTCAATTGGCTGCTCATGCAAACTCAATTGTTTAACCCGGTCTTTGGAAACAGGGGCGGGTAATAACTTTTGTACCTGAATTTTTTGTTTGTAATAAACTGGCCAAATAAAACAAAGTAGTTAAGCCGATTCAATGAATCTTGGCCAAAAATTGATGTCCAAGCTTGAGGTCCCATGTTAGCCTCTTCAAGCAATAACATAATTGTCGCTGTAATATAGCCGATAACCCGGCTATATAGGGTCACGCCCAAAGTACTTTCATCGGATAGTTATCCATATTGGGGGTCGTTTCCCGAAGATTAGAAAATAAAGGTAGCCCCCTTTGAAGGCACCTTTACTGGTCCCTATCCTTAAAAGACACATGATTATGATGTCGTCTTTCGAGGCTCGATAGAAAAAAGACCGGCTTTCGAGGCTCGGGTCTTGCTTCAATGAAGCGGGTACGATAACCAATGGTTTATCCTAGCTTTCCGTATGCCGGCTCTCACATGACTCAAGCCGGTGTTTTAACCTTAACAAGTTTAGGTTCCACAAAAGGATTGACTTGTAAGAGTTCACGGGGTCATCTTATTGGAGTCGCATCAAGCATACATGCAGGTTTAACCATACATGGCGTTTATTTTTGACTGGTCAAGAGAGTGAGAAAGCTAAGCCCGATGGGCTGGAAGCCCCCAAATGCCCTTAATAAGGTGGCATTGATATGCCGGGTCATAAGGGTGAGAAAGCTAGAATCGATGAGTCGGAAGCCCCCAAGTGCCCATTGTTCCAGAAAATAAAGACTCAAACTCATCTTGTAAGTTGAAACGACAAAATACGCTGGCTTTATTCATAACTGAAACATAAAGAAGTATATACAGAATTTTGCAATGGGGGAGGAAATTACAAAAAAGGAGCCGGAAGAGCTAAGTTTAAGTAAGGCCTCTGGGTTTCCATGGCCAGCTTATTTCCCTCTTGGAGACATAAGATTTCATCTTTGATATCCTCCAGAATATAAATTTTATTCAGGGATTTAAGTGCTAGTGATACTGACCGCTATTCAACTCCTTTGAATTACTTTGAAATCCTCCTTGGTTGTTATGCTGACTGCTTTGGCCAGGATGTTGTCCGTTGCTATGATTTCCCTGATGTTGAAAACTAGCCCCTGGGCCTCCTTGTGACCCGCTGGGTCCATGATGACCCGGATGTGGTCCACCATTGGCTCCCGAATTATTTTGGAAAGCCTGGCTACGGAACTCTTGCTTGATATAGCAATTCTCCCAAGAGTGGCTGGCCGGCTAATCTTGGGTGCTGTGCTTAGGGCAAGGTGCTTTAAGCGCCTCTTCATAATTGCGAGGTTTGTTCCCATTGTAAGCTCCTCCGCGTCGACCATTCCGGCACTGGTTCTTAAAACCTGTATTAGTGTTGGCCACGAAATCGGACCCACCATCCGGCTGCTTCCGCTTATTGTTATTCTGAGCCCCCTGGTTGCCTCCATGGCCGTGCTGGCTTTTTCCTCCTTCAGCTTTTTTGCCTTTGGAGGTTTTGTCCTCGTCTGACCCGGGGTCCTTTGTGCTATCTGACTCTGCATATCTTGTGAAGACGTCCATCAAGTCGCCCATGTCTTGCACCTTTCGCTTGAGCCGCCCGACCTTCTGGACCAAAGGCTAAAAGTGACAGCTCTTTGCCAATATCAGGACTGCCTGAGCCATCGTGATGCTATCTGACGAGTGGATGATTTCTGCGACCCAGCGTGTCCAATGGTGCGCCAACTCATCTACTCGTTGAACGCAATGTTGTAGATCCACTATCGTCATAGGCTTCTTGCAGGTCCCTTGGAAATTCTTGATGAATCGTTCTTTTAGCTCAGTCCATGTGTTGATGGAGTTAGGCGGCAAATTTTTCAACCACGTCCGAGCCGGACCTTCCAACATCATGGTTAAATATTTAGCACACACAGCATCGCTGACATCCAGCATGTCCATTGCTAACTCGTAACTCTCAATCCAAGAGGCCGGCTCAAGATCTGCCGTGTAGTTTGGTACCTTACGAGGCCCCTTGAAATCTTTTGGCATGCGCTCAGCGCGTAGCGTCGGGGATATGCATGGTATGCCTATCGTTCTACTGGTGGACCCAGCCCCCAAACTTGCCGGTTGAGGGCGAAACTGTTGGATCGCGTGTGCTGCTGCTTCCGCCTCTGCCTGTCGTGCACCTCTCGCCGCGTCAACAACCGCCTGGGCGTCTGATGGCTGGGGACGAGTCGGAGAGACCTGATGTTGCTGTCTTTGCCAACTACTAGAGACGGCCGGGGATTCCACATAATGGCCCTTGCTTGCATAGGGGGTGGAATGCATCTGATCCCGACTATACGAGTAATGTGCTTGATGTACCACCACATTCTTCAGCATCTCGATGGCGTTCCTGGCTTCAACCTCGAGCGGAGAGTTTCCATTAATGCGCAATGCTTCCAAATTATGGGTTGCAGCCAACATGTTATCAACAGGATTTGAAAAGTGGCCCCGTGGCATCTGAAATCGCTGAGGGGGGGATTGAGCCGGCGGGGGTAGAGCCGGTTGCTCCTGCCGATTCCCAGGATGCTGAATAGTTCCTGGTGTCTAATGCGGGGTATTAAAAAGCGGTTGAGGCTCATGGTTCGGGGGGAGCCCTCGATGGCGTCTCCTCTCGTAAACCGCCTCCGATGCTTCTCTCTGGACCCCTAACCGCGAGGCCTCAGCCTTAAGGTGTTCCGTCTCCTGATGTATGCGCATCTGTAGATCCGCCATCCGTGCGTTTTCAGCATCTATCTCCCTTTGCACCTCAATCATTTGAGTACGTAATTTAGCTAGCTCCACATTGCGCTCCTCTTGGTTTGCCGTAGTAACCGGGGTATCCACGAGTTTTGCCATCTCGGCCATAAGTTCGATCATAGCCTTAGCCGGCATTTTGGTTGACCCACCAGAAACTCCAGCCGCGGCTGGATCTGGAACCACTGTAGCTCCCGCCATGTAAACAGCAACTTGTCGTGGTGACTCATTGTATTCCTCAAGGGCTTCGTTCTCCAATGAGCCCCCAAGTCCGCCATCTTGAAAAGGGCAGATTGACTCCCTATCTCCTGTGGATGATGTACCATCCGAGTTGACGAGGACGTCGCCGCTAGAGGCCGGCTCATCCAAAAGACTGACCCCCTGCGTGAAGCCAACAAAGACATGACGAAAGCCGCCATGACATTGATTGGATTGGATGCTCCGAGCCGGCTCGTCGATGTCGATGTAGATGTCCGGCTCGGAGATTCCTCGCCCAATCTCCCCTGCGGGATCTTGAAACCTGCGTCTGATCGGGTCATCCTTGATGCTCTAAACCGGCTCGTAGACCTAATCGCGATGGCTCTTGATCATCTGCTTCACTGCAAACTTCCCGAATCCTGACTGGATCCCCTTCGAAAACTCATCTCCATTGGGCGAGGCCCCACGGTGGGCGCCAACTGTCGTGGTTTTATCATCCCGATAGATGTCCTCATGACAGTACTTAGGTGTGAGGCCATCGCCGCTTGGTGGCGACTCGAAGGGGTTAAGCGAGGGAGAGAGTCGGGTTTACCCAGGTTCGGACCCTCCTATGGAGGTAATAGCCTACGTCATGCTTTTCGTGTATTGGATTGATGGATCTCGATTACAAGGCTTCGGAATCGCTAACCTAGCTATCGAGAGATTGTAACTTGAGAGTTTTGGTCCCAGGGGCTTGCCTTTATATAGAGGTCAAGCCCTAGGGTTTACAACAGAGTCTGGGTCATATTACGACCCGTGATTTACTATATCTCCAACTTATCTTATGCTTTAAGGAAACTCGAATAGGCGTCCTTAGCTTCATGGGCTTCGAGCTGCCATCTCCTGGTGGTGGGCCATCCGGCGTATTGACCAGCCGCCACCTTGAAAGAGCGCCACCAAGGGCCTCACGCCCACGAAAGCCTCGCAATAGAAGGCGATGATGGCCAGGAGGAGGATGGAGTTGGGCTGAAGATGCAAGGCATGGATCTGGTAATGGGAGAGGTTGGCATAGAAGAACTTGGAGAACGGCGGGACCAGCCCGGCGTAGATGCTGTGGAGGAAGAAGGGGTAGGCGGACTTCGGCAAGCCGCTCGGTGCCGCCGAACCCAGCCAGATTCCAGTCGCCTGCCCCTCGTTCAGCCTGCCGGCCACTAGCGGGAGCACCGGGCCCAAGTCCTCCTCCTCAGAGATGTTGGAGGGCAAGAGTGCCGGCCCGACGGCGGCAGGGCTTACGGCGGAGGTCGTGGCCTTCCCCTTCTTGCCAGCAGGCGCCATCTGAGTGCCGGGGTCACGGGGGAGCAAAGGAGGTACCTCGCGAGAGGTCGGATCTAGAGCGGTTCCGCGCAGAGGAGGAAGCTGCAGGGAGATGGAGACACGTAAAGAATGGCAATGATGACTCCGCCCGCATGCTCGCTTTATGTCAGCCCGGGCATTCGGCGAGACAGCGTGGGGAGGCAGGGCACCCCACGCCCCACAATGCGCCATGTCTCGAGCCTGGCCTGTAGGCGTTTAGAGCCCGCACTGCTTCGCCCCCTGTCGGCCGGGTCATGCACGCCGCCGGCTCGGGGCTACTATTGGGCCCATGGGACTGGGGGTACCCAGGCCCATCCGCCTGTGGCCCAAGGCACGGCACGTGTCTCGTGCCCGGAGAGTTTCCTCACCAAGCCTCAGGAACTAGACCCTCGCGAGGGTCCCCTCCTCCTGAGGTGCACGCTGGCGAGCATCGCGAGGAGGCCGATGGAGTTCCCCCTTGAGGTCGCCTCCCGGGTCCTCATCGTGGGGCCCTCTCTTGAGGCTGTCCCCGGGAGCCTACGCGGGGCATGCTAGCCAAGGAAGGTGCGTTGGGGCCACGCCGCCCTGCCCTTTCACATGGCTGACGCGACCCGCACTTGGCGGCCCCCAGGGGTCATACCAGCTGGCACGGACAGAGAGGTTTTCCTCCTTGGTGATAGAGGAGCAACGCCAGCTCGCGGTCTCCCAAAGCAATCCCCAAAGGTTTCCTTTCTTGTGCAAGAGGACCATGACCGGGGGCTCAGCAGGACGGAGGTTACCCCCGAGCCCACGAGCACGTCACGACGAAGAGCTTTGACAGGCGAAGACAACTTTTGTTAGGATAGGCTGCAGTCTTGTCCCCCTTCAAACTCGCCGTTGTGGCAACCCTTCCCGCCTTGTGTTTTCGAGGGGAAGAGGACCAAGGCCAGTATAAGAATAGGGAACTAGCCACCGTAGAGGGCATCGAACCCTGGGCAGGAAAGAACACACCTTGTACTCATCCTCATCCTCAAGCATTCCAGACAAGCAGGAGTAGGGTCTTACACCGCGAGGTGGCCCGAACCTGGGTAAAATATGTGTCCTTTGTTCGTCTTCCTTAGCTCGAGCCGCCGGAGAGTCGCCATGAGGTTGTGCAGCAGAGTAGGGCAGGAGAGAGAGTGCACCCTAGAGTTCAAAGCTTTCTGGGTCCTCGGAGCCCCGATTCCGACAACCGGGTCACGGAGATCATTCACTCCTCTGGCAGTATTACAACTACTCAGGTTGTCTTAATTCTGGAGAAGAACTGTCACTTCCAACCTCTCATCCAGAAGCTTGGTGTTGGTGTACTTATGTCACACTCTGTGTTTTGCCTCGTGACTAAGTTAATATGACTCAAAAATTAGGGCCAATTAAAAGTTTTTGTGTGCATATGAACGCTTGACTTGTGTGCTATTGCTTGCTTGTTTGATTGTGCCATGAACCATAATATATCTCCTACACTCCAAACTCATAACCCTCACCCAAGGATCTTGCCCGATGATCATGCCATGTGTATAGGACATAAAACTATTTTTATAAAATATTATTTTGGCCAAAAAGCATTTTATTAATTTAGGTTTTCAAAACCCCCTGAATTGAGGTTTGTACTACAAGTCCTCAAAATGCTTTACCCCAAAGACTTTATTTGGAACCTACCATACATAAGACTTCCCAAAACCACCAAATATTATTTTTAAAGTTTATTTTCCTATTTTATTTGAAGGATTTTTCTTAAGGCCAGAAATGGTCTTTCATAGGGAAAACTTATTTAAGTGCTTTCAAAATATTTGAGAAAATTTAGGGAAACTCAATGAACATATATTTTCCATATATATGAGTTTCAACACATGGTCATGTTCAAAATATTGGACAAAACCTTCCAAAACCCTTTCTATTTTTTTCAAGCTTTTGGAATATTTCTATAGGAAATATTCTCAATTAAATCCAGGAAAATTCGAGAAAGTCACACATGTTATTTTTGATGATCTTGCAAAGTTTCATCCCAATCCCAATTGATTTGCTTCAGCAAAATATCCCAAAACCCTCTCTGTCCAGATCCAAACTTGAGCAACTTTACATTGCCAAGTGTCTCCAATTATTCTCAAAATTTGTGGACATGTTCTAATCCTATAATGATGTATCCACACCAAGTGGTGCATCAAGGAGAACAGATCCACTTGTCCAAATCTCTCCAAACCCATCTCTGCAGATTTCTAGAGTTGGGGATTTTTGCATTGTCAAGTTTCTCTATTTGATCCCAAACATTTTGGGCATGCTCTAATACCCAAATAGTGGCACCACACAAAGTGGTGCATTAAGGATAATAGAATTTCATGGATAGATCTATAGGAATCAATTTCTGCCCAATTCCAGGGTTTACCAAGTTTGCATTGGAAACTTTCTTCAAATGAGTTCAAAATTGGTGATCAAACTCACTTACATCTACCATTTGATCCTGGTAAATATGAAGGCAAGTAGGATCCTTTTACTTGCCAAAATCATCATCAAACACCTTCTGGGTAAATCCTAAAGTTATAGATTTCACCTTTTAACTTGGTCTCCTTGACTCCCCCTTTTTACCTCAGCTCTCCCTAGTCACCTTCTACCTCCAGTAAAGGGCCCATGGCCTCAGGTCACTGATTGGGGGGTGAAAACCCCATTTTTACCACCTGGACAGTAGAAAACCATCTCTCTCTCCACTCCTCTCTCACCCTGATGGGTCACCAGAGCATCCAATGCCACACCCACGTTGTTTAAACCCTCCTAGACCCCCTAGACACCTATGACCGCGCCCAGGATGCCGTTGGCATGCCGTGGCATGCCAAATGGGCGCTCTAGAGCGCGCTACAGTGCACACCCGCACTTTAGCCGCCGCCCAATCGCAGCCCCCGACAGCCTCGGGCTCCCCCCTCTCGCCAACTGGCTGGCCTTGGCGTCCGGGACACGCCGGGCTGTTGGCCCCCTCCTTCCTCGCCCCTCCCATGCCCTGCTCGCGCGTACCCGAGCACCGCCGAGCTCCGCCACTCCCTGTCCACGCGAGGGACCCGCCTCGAGCTCGCCCTACTCTCTCTCTCTCACTCCCCTGCATCATGGACGATCCCCACAAATGCCACAAGGCTCCTCCGGCCTCCCCACTTGGCCACCAGAGCCGTGCCCGCGGGTGGCCATGAACCCTGTCCACGAGGACCCCCGGCAACGCTATAAATAGCGGCCCCCGACCCCGTTTCTCTCCTATTCCGGCCTCCTTACACTCCCAATCACGTGCCCACACTCTTTCCCCCTCGTTCCGGTGCTCGGAAGCTTGAGTTTGAGCAGGAGGGCCGCCGCCGCGGGGCATCTCTATCTGCATGGTACAGAGCGTCCCTGGCCTCCCTTTCATCCTCGTGAACCTGAACCCTCCCTCCATCTAGCGGATTGCAGGCAACAGCGAGCACTTCGTGTCCGTCCTCCTCGGCCGCTGCTCGGACTCGACGCCGTCGACGATTCGGCCATCTCCAGTGACCGTGCTCACCACCATGAGGAGGGCGACGACACCCTGATCACTACAGTGTTATCCCCACCTTGAACGGCTGCCGGAGTCATCGCTAGTGAGCTTCCCGAACCTCTGCGGCGAGAGGTTGAAGATGACAGGCGGGGCCCGCCTGTCATCGACCCCCTCGCCCTCTCTCTCTCTGGCGGGCCGGGCCCACGGGCAGGTTTAAACGCTAAACCGCGCGCGCCGTGTAGCGTGGGCCGGTTTGTTTCTGGGCCGGCTCAGCTGCGGTTATTTGGGCCCAAAGGAATAGTGTTCCTTTTCTTTATTCTTTTACAAACTATTGCAAAAATTCCTCAAGTCCAAATAATTGTCCAAATGCTATGGTTCAAACTCCTAAATTTTTCTAAAATCCCAATCTTCTGAATAGTGCAACTTTCATATTTTTCTATCACCAGTTTCTGTACTGTTCAAATTTAAATTTAAAATTTGAACTATGCAGACCCCACTTTGCAAATTACTAGAACAACCATTCCTAATCCAAACTTGATGGTTCAAATTTCCAGAGACTCCAAAAATATTGCTCTATTTATCTAACCATGGTCAACATATTTCATATGCTATATTCTAGTTGGACCTAAGAAATGCTCCCTTTTCCTATTTATTTCATCTTAGTAAACTCATAGGAAAATCATCTCAAATCCAAATCCAGTGAAACCACTTCCTGCATGTTTCTAAAATCATGCCCTATTTAATAGGTGCACTCACCCATTTTTATAAAAAAAAATCTGTAGACTTCTTCTAAAATCATTAATCCCTCCATTTCCACCTTTTAAAAATCATTGTTGATCCAACCCCAGTAGTACCACCTTGGGTATTTTTCTTCTGACCATAGGTGTCCAAGAAAAATAAAACTCCTATTTTTGAAGACTTTTTTTCCTTCTTCTTGTGTTGCTTATTATGGTTATTTCTGACGGTAGTTGACGGAGTGCTCGAAGTTGGACGAGAAGCGTAAGAAGACCTCGAAGACTTTGCTAAGCCAGGCAAGCAGCCCTTTGACCATGACTATGAAACCCTTTTACTGCATGGCATATAGCACTTTATTTTGTGATATTGATCACGTTGATGTGGTGACCACCTTTATGGGTTGCCTCTGATGCTTTACCATTAATACTTGCATGCCACAACTCTATCGTCTACTTGGAGTTGTGTGGGAGGGAAGTAGTTAGGTTGCTGAGTAGTTCCTACGCAAGTGGGATGGGCATATGCATGGTGATGGAAACAAAGGTGTTTTCAAAGACTTTTTGAAAACCCCGTCGGGTGCCACTAATGCCCGAGGGAGATGAAAATGAGCTAGGTAACCACTTGATAAAGAAGTGGTGTACCGGATCAAGTGAGTGTGTGTGTTTTTGAAAACGGATTAGATTTAAGATTTGTCGACCGTTCCCAACGATACATGTACAACCACGATACCCCTTATGGGATGGGGCTTTGTTGATTACTTTGATGGGTATTAGAAGAGAGCCCGCATTACTAGTAGCGGGAGTGACGTGGTCACAATTGATACGGGGTCGTGCCGGAAAGGACGATCATAGGCTGTTTTCATAGACACCGGGCACACCGTTGGTCCTTGCATGGATGATACTTGTGATGTACATCATGCAAGCTGTGTGCCAATGAGTGGACTCTTTGTTAGTATCGTTAGGGGAAAGGCAATGTTCGGGTACTTACCTCGGGTATGAATAATACCGCGAGTCGTTGCTTGACACGGAAGATTCCCAAGTCTTGTGGGTAAAGTGTGCAACCTCTGCAGTGTGTAAAACTATTCAAATAGCCGTGTCCATGGTCAAGGACAGTTGGGTGGTGCTGCTTAGACTTTGTCTGGATGTTTTGTCAAAAATTGGTGTGTGTGTGTGTGTGTGACTAAGATGACACTTGAGTTAAGTCGGATGACTTGACATGATGACTGAACGTGAGATGTTCAACCCCTGCTTATGATGATATCTGTAACTTGTTCATATGGATATGCGCAACCTGTTGATGCATGCTTTTACAAGTTGATTGAACATGTCATTGCACTCAAACTAGCTTTCCACAAGAATTACCTATTTGCACTATATCATGCTCTGTTGAACCTTGTTCCAAACATGGGTTGCTTGCGAGTACATTCAAAGTACTCATTGGCTTGCCACTAGTTATTTTATTGGCCAGGCATGAAAGACCAGGTAATGATGAAGATTACCTTGGTGACGATCATGCGAGCTAGGACGCTTCCCAGTCAGAATGCCTGTAGGCTTAAGGCAGATGGCATGGGTTCATGCTATCGTTTAAGATTTCCACTGGAAGTTTATGAAGACTTGGCCATAAAGGCCATATTTGAGTAAAACGGTACATAATGGGTGTAAGACTCTTGTTATTCAGTTTCTGTGTGTTCAGTGAGCATTGATCTCTGGGTTCACTATGCACGTACATTCGGTGATCACAACTTATGAGTCGGGGTCCCCACAAAGCTGGTATCAGAGCCATCCTGGCTGCAGGAAGCCCTTAGTTAGCATGGACATTAGTTAGGAATGGAACCGGCCCTCAGACCCCAAATCACTTGCAAAACCTATTGCACTTCTCTCCTCTTCTGAGCTAGCCACTGTAAATCCTTTTTTTGCTCACCTCACCCTCTCTAGTCATATTAACCCTCCACTGACCTTCTTGTAGATGGACATCACTCCCATGAGAGTCCTCATGACCAGATTCCCACCTCTCCTGAGAGATTGCCTCCAACAATGTCAATACCCCTCGGAGCCAATGTACACCCTGCACGAACTGGACAATGGCGAGTTTGGAATGGAGTTCTACGCCAGGGTGGTTGTACCTACCAAGACCTCGCCCCAGAGTTTGTTCTTTGTTGGACCACCCATGTCAACAAGAGACATGGCCATTCAGCAGGCGACCTATGAAGCCCTTCTCTGTCTTCGAGACCTCCTCCCGAAAATGAAGGATGGCAAGCTACCCGCTACCTGCCCAGCAAGAGTGGATTAGGAGCCTCTGCTCAGGCAATGATTTCCACAAGGGACGAAGACCCAACCCTCAAGCTCCAGATCTGCTTCACCAACACGGTCGATTACCTTATGTGTTACCTTACTGAAGAATTCGTCAAGTCCCGCCAAGATTTCCCCTCTCTTCTACATCTCCACTGCCACGAGAAGAAAGAAGGTGGTCGAGACAGAGCAACAGATTGCTGCCCTGCAAGTCTACATCTCCAAGCAAAGGCAACAAATTGAGGAACTACAGGAAGCCTGCAAGCGAGCCCCGCGCAGAAGGCGTAGGAACAGATTTCCATGCCCACCCCGTGAGGGACCATCTTCATCTCACCGATGTCACAACCCAAGGAGGGTTGATGACCTCTTTCCCCCTGTCACATGCCACGGATGTGGTGAATATGGGCATATTGTTAAGTGGTGTTCCAACAGGCAGCCAACCAACGCCTACCCACTAGTACCACAGGAGGACCTAGAAGCTGAAGGTTGATCGTCCTTTTCCCCCAAGAGAAGAAGCAAGGCACGACTTCTGAGTCCAGGAACCCCATGGGATAGGATGAGTCGTGTAACCCCTATGCGAAGTCGAGTTCATGTGATGGTTCAAATGAAACCATGTTGTGTGTTGTTTGCTTTTATGTGTTTGTGGTTGGGTATAAGTCGCACTTTTGCCCTAGGCAACGTGTACACGACCATACCACCTATCTTATCTTAATGAATGTGTTAGCCTTTCAGCACTTGTTTGATTACACTTGCATTTTAGAACCCCCTTTAGGCACCTCCCCTCTATGCTACTTTCCCCTCTCGCCTTTCTCATCTACTGAAGACCAGCAAGACAAGACGCACCAAGGATCCACCTCAATGATCAACTAGCACTGAAGACTCATGACAACAACCTACTCAACCAAGTGCAACCCTGTAAGGGTTACGTTTTCCCCTCGAAGTTGGAGACCCTTCCCTAGAGAGACCAAGACCTCACAAGGTACCCCCAGCTCAAACACTTAACCATGTTCTTAACATACGGGTTTGCGCGAGAGCACTGGTTAAGCTTCGAATAACCTTGGTTTAACATTGGGTTTCACCATAGGAGTGATCATAGTGAACAGACACATTACATCCTTAAGCTAGCACTTGATCTCATGATGCCATAGGGAAGATCGTTTATGAGGATATACGATTAGTAGACTAATGATTTGATGAGTTTACAATAGGTATCTTGAGGATATAGCTAAGATCTTTGGTGGATGACGAGACTTTCATGTTGGTAGAAGAACTTGGTAGATCAAATTAATAGAGTTGCATAACTTACTATGCCCTTGAGTAAATTGGATTGAGTAGGACGATTGTGACCGTAAGCTGAAATTCTTGGTGGTATAATAATTTGACTTTGGCAAGTAACATTGATAGGGGATTAGTGACGATACGTTAGTGACCAGAGTAACTAGCAGGGAATTCTTAATAGATGTAAACCTTGGATTTAAATGGGTGATTCTAATAGGTGCTCAGGATCAATCAAACTACATGGTTCGGAGTAATTTAGATTTAGTCCGATGATCTTGATCTTGATACCATGTTTCTCGTTGGAAGACAAACCAGGAATGTTGGATGGTTCTCAGAATTGATTCAAGGATCCATATAAACCTAACATCGGAGTTTACTAGATCATCATGATGGGAATTGCTGGTTATACTGTGATGAGATAGTTCTTTCTGCAATTTGGGGATTTAGGAAACTTGGAGATATATGGAACGTCACCGGTATTGGATTTGTAGTAGTAATAGATCATGTAATAGTGGATGGTATTCGTGGATCGATTAACTGGATTCGTAGGAAGGAAACGAGATCTTGGATTGGTATATTACGTGTTTCCTTAGCATAGAGATGCAACGCCTTAGACCTTGGATATATTAGCTGAACACTTGGATTTGCAGTGTCACAACCAAGCTTAGCAGCTTGTATGCTTCCCGAGGATTTATATATATATATGAGTTAGCTATAGTACATATGGGGTTTTGCTTTAGTCCTTCTCTCAAACCTTGGGGTAGAATAGCATGAGTGATGTTGGAGTTGACTTATATAAGATGATACCTTCGATGATACAGGATGATTTTGTTTGTAGGAATAGGTAGGACTATTGGCATCTAACAACTGTGCTCAAGGATAAAATGATAGACGTTCACTCATATCCTAAGCTCCTTGAAACCCCGAAGCTTTACCGAACCATGACACGGTCAGAATATGACCATAGGCTCTGGCTCTAAGTCAAAAGACTATGGTCGATACCTCACCTCGACCACCACCAATCCTGTCCATTAGGAAGGTGACCACGAAGAGCTAGATTTCGATGGACCACAAACCCCTGAACAAGTAACCATCTGAAGCAAATGCCCGTTCCTCTCACATATCCCATGAGTAATGTGCTTGTGTGATACTTGGGGAAATATGTTGTTGTCCTCATGGATGACATACTTATCTACCCAATGAGAGAAAGGAACACCTTAGTCCTATTTGGATAAGCCCCAGAAACACCAACTGCCTTGCCTCTCAAAGAGTAAGGTTATACCTTAGAGAAGTTGGACTCCTTGAAGCACCCTCCCTACAGAAGAAGACATTCCTGCCCAAGCAAGATGAAGAACCACTAGGGTTGCGAAGCAACGACGACGAGGAAAAAGAAGCAAAATAAGTCAACCACCACTCCTTTGCCGGCTATGTCGACTAGACTATATCAAGAAGCACCGACGAGGAAAAAGAAGCAAAATACGGCTTGTTCTAGACGTTCGTTGGCCTCACGGGCAGAATTTTCACAGTGAGCCGCCATGGATTCGGCTTCGGTTCTCAATCTCCTTTCCTCCTTGAGCCTTTTCTGCAGTCTCACGGCAACAGACTCAACATCTTCACAATATCCCTGATGGATAAATAACAAACAACAACAATTATGGTTTACAAGTCTCAAGAAGATTGCAAGCAAATATCCTTGACACTTGGGAGCTAATGTAATTCAGCTCTCTTCAAATTAAAAAATGGAGAAGACCCGACTCATCTCAAGAAGTTGAGCCGGCCCTTTGGGGCTACAGGTCGAACTTCTTCAATCTTAAAAGACCCGACTCATCTCAAGAAGATGAGCCGGCCCTTAGGGGCTACAGGTCAAACTTCTTCAATCTTAAAAGACCTGACTCATCTCAAGAAGATGAGCCAGCCCTTCGGGGCTACAGGTCGAACTTCTTCCATCTTAAAAGACCCGACTCATCTCAAGAAGATGAGCCGGCCCTTGGGGGCTGCAGGTCGATTTTCCTCAGTCTTAAAAGACCCGACTAATCTCAAGAGGATGAGCCGGCCCTTGGGGGCTACATGGATTTTACAGGTGTTCAGTTATTTTATAAAACCGGCTTATCATAACAAGCTGGTCTTTGGAAGCTAATGGTAGTATGCAAGATAATGGTGAAAGGGGGAGATTACCTCATATTTTTCCTTCATAGCATTTATCATGCTCTTTTAAATTTCCCGGCTCTCAGACAGCCGGGTCAAGTACTCCTGATACAGGCTTCAACACCAAGTATGGATAAGTCCAGGGATTCCATTTTGGCCTTTCCCTTATCCAAAATTGCTGATTCATCCTTGCTCACATATTTAGCTTAGGAAGTGGAAGCAGTGGGGGCTTGCAGATTTTCTTTGACAAACACAACGTCTGGAACATTGTGATCAGATGATGCCAGAAGTTCATCTACGCTAGTTGATTTGGAAGGAAAGAGGGATGAATCAATCTCAGGAGCAGCATCCATAAAAGTCGGCTCACTTATTCTGGGCATCTCAGTAGCAGCCTCCGGCTCTACCCTCGCATCAACTTCCTTGTCAACAGAAGAATCAACCATTGGAGTCATCTTCAGTAGAATTGGTGTCTCTTGGTTCGTCGGTCCAGAGGATGATTCTCCTTTCCGTTTGGACACAACGGCTTTGGCCCTGGATTATTAGTGCAATAAAAGTTATCACAAGTTGAGATTAAGATAATGAAAGATACAATACGGACCTCGCAAAAGATGAAACGCTTACCCTCGATTGACATTCAAAGGGGGAAGCTGTGATGTGCTTGAGTCGCCTGACGATGAAGGAGAATCCTGATAAAGTGAATCTGAAGGACTGAAAGGTTGTTTAAACAAGCCGGCTCTACGGCAAGAATCAGTTGGACTATGGGGCACCTCATGGCGTGGTTTGCGAGCCGGCGGCGCACAAGACAAGCTAGGGTCTTCATCATCCCGAGTCTTGCGTTTCGATGAGCCGGCAAATTGTGTGCTCTTCAAAAGAAAGTCAGGAGCCATATGAGCGTTCGGGTTTGATAATTTAACTTTCCGAATGGCTTGTCTTGGTTTTCAAGGAGCAAGCATTTCCGAAGGGTTGAGGGAAATTGGAGTTACCTCATTTTCGCCGGCTTGCCTACATTCCGAGTCGTCCTAACAAGAAGGCGCGTCAACAAGTTCATTAAATAGGCGGCAAAGAGAATCAAGTTCTACCACAGATTCCTCCTCCGAAGATGACACGGAAACTGGGGCATTCCTTTTTCCCGTAGTAGGAAGAGAGGCTTGAGGTTCAACTTTCCAAAAGTTAGAATCCGCCTGCAAATATATGAAACATATAATGAGCAAATGGCGAGTCAAGAGAAGCATGGATAAGTGACAATGGAAATAATTAATACCTGAGGTGGCGGATTGAGAAGGTAAAATGGACCCAAGCCGGTGACGCTGCATAACTCTGTTGAGACAGAGAAGAACTTCTTTGTTTCCTTGGTCAGAACATTATTGGTGAGATTTTCACGAGAAAACCGTTGAGGATCTTTCGAGGCACCTGAATAATCACACATCAGGCCGTCCCTTAAGCTGACGGGTTGGATCCGCCACTTTAACCAGCAACGGATCAGATCTATCCCGGTCAGGCCATGAGTGGTCAGGGCTCTCAGTTTTGCGTGAAGAGGTGCCGAATTTACTCTTTCTTCGTCAGTTGGCCAACTCGGGAACTCTATTTTACCAAGTCTCTCCAATCTAAAACCTGGCAAGGGATTTTCCCCTTCAGTTGAAGTATCCCTGCAATAAAACCAGGTTTTGTTCCACCCTTTTGGATGACTGGCCAGCTTTGATTCTGGGAAGCCGTTGTTCTTTCTCTTCTGAATGGAAACACCACCAAGCTCGCAGGAAGCACCGTTCTTTGTCTCTGTTTGACGGTAAAGATAAAAGAACTCTCTGAACAGAGTGACGGACGGCTTAACCTGAAGGTACACCTCGCATAACACTTGGAATTGCCAGATGTTTGTCATGGAATTCGGGCTGATGTCTTGAGGCCTGAGCTTGAAAAAGTGCAAGAGGCCTCTGAAGAATTTTGAGTCGGGGGTCGGAAGCCCCTGCGCAGATGATCAGTAAATACTATGACCTCCCCTAGTTGTGGATGTGGGGCCGATTCTTTTTCAGGAGCTCGCCACTTTATAGTTTTTTGAGCCGGCAAAAGGCCTTGATCCACAAGGTTCTCCAGGGTAAGCTTGGATTCTTTGCTTTTTGCCCAGTTACAAACTTTGGAACTCTTTGAAGTCATGGCGGGTTATGCAATAGCTACAAGAGTATTGAGAATAATAAGCTAGAGCAGATTATAAGCCGCCTATATTAAAATACTGTTATGAGCCGGCGCAATTTGAAAAGGTCAAAGGGATATCTTTAACAACTTAGCGGCGACATTGGATCACGAACAGGTTTCTATAAAATTTTCTCTCTGGGCGGATCTAATTAAGCTAAGAAAAACAATGGTATATATGTTCTAACCGACGGAACGACCGAAGCTGCAGCAAGTCCAAAGGACAACTCCTGATGGTTTGTTCTAGATCTACTCTAAAGGAAAATGGAGCGGAGGACATTCTAAAGATACACTGCAATGAACGGATGATATATGGATCCACTGATGAAGTTTCGGATGAATATTATGAGGACAGCAAGAACACAGAAAAATGTCAAAACCCTTAATGGCGGGGATTCATACCAGATGACGTTGGGGCAGGAACGAAGATGATCGAGTTTGCTTCGACGGTCGCGAGAGGGCTTGACGATACCGGCAATGGAGTCGAAGAGCTTCGAAGTCGCCCAGGGAGCTTTTGCTGGTGTTCAGTCAATGGAGAAGCAGGAGGAGGAAGACGATGAGGAAAGGCTCCAGTGGGGTCCAGCGGGGTCTATTTATAAGAAGAAGTAAGTGAAGCGGCACCGCGAAAAATGAAGCGACCGCGGTAAATTTGTGGCTACAAGCGCGCCTCGATTTTCGCACCCGCCTGGATTTGGCGCAATCTTCGAGGGGATACATTATGATGGTTCTGAAGAACAACGGTCAACAAAGGTGACGTCATGATAAATGAACAGTGAAAAAATGACAAGTGTGGGAGCAGAATAAGCCGGTGTTGTCAAGAATTGCTGAAGATACCAGCTCAAAGGTGAGTCGCCACAGGCAAAGATGAGCCACCACAGGAAATATAAAATCTATTGACATGAATGAATTCAAGTCAATCTGGTACCTAATGTCGGGGATATAACTCCACGGTGTAACCCGCCCTACTAGGCCGGGTCAACACATCAACAGTTGTATGACCTAGTGCAAGGTAGGCCGTGTCCCACTGAAAGCACAATGTGCTCCCTTGGTGGTTTTGATAATTCATGACAACATACATTGTCTCTTGGACTAATATTTCTACCTAGTGTATTTCAGGTGAAAGTCCATAGAGAGAGATGGGTTGGCAAAAAGGATTGTGTGGAGATACCCCAAAGATGCAAGGAAATGGACTGGCAAAGCTTCAAGCAAGAGAACTCTACATTTTACTTTGTGAGAAATCACATTGAGTCCATAGGAAAGCCAATACTATTAAAAGGGGGTAAGGTACAGTTGGTGAACAAGATGCTCCACGTGCACAAGTGATAGTCAACAAAACACCCACAAACTCTTCCACAAAATTCTGTCCAAAGCCAAATATCCAAAATCGGTGCAACCAACAATTCCCACTCGGTCCCACCGATTCCCAAACTCAGACAGGCCCATGCCAAACCCTAGCCATTCGATGCAACCGATTCTGCATCGGTGCCACCGAGTTCAGTTGCCAACTTTCTGTTTAGCTATTTTCAAGCTTCGGTACCACCGAGTTTTGCTAGTCGGTCTCACCGAGATTTGGACCAACTTCCTGGTTAGCTATTCAGAAGAATAGGTACCACCGAGAATTGTGAATCGGTCTCACCGAGTTTTTGGACCAACTCTCTAGTTAGCCGTTGTCAAGAATTGGTACCACCGAGACTTGAGAATCGGTGTCACCGAGTTGTGCAATCTTACCATTGGTCACCTAATCGGTGCCACCGAGAGTTATATATCGGTCTCACCGAGATTCAAAAGTTACTGCCTTTTGGTCACTTCGGTACCACCGAGTTTTACACTTCGGTGTCACCGAGTTGGTCACTTTAGGTGTAACGGTTGGATTTTTGGGGATGCCTATATATACCCCTTCATCGCCACCTACTTGAAAGAGTAGCACTCAGAACTATTCCATACTTGCCCCATCCAATTTTCTGAGAGAGAGCCACCTACTCATGTGTTGAGATCAAGCTATTCCATTCCTACCATATGAATCTTGATCTCTAGCCTCCCCAAGTTGCTTTCCACCAAATCAATCTCTTCCACCATAGCCAAATCTGTGAGAGAGTGATTGTGTGTTGAGGAGTCTATCATCTTGAAGCACAAGAGCAAGGAGTTCATCGACATTGTCGAGCCTATTACCTTTTGGAGGGTGGTGCCTCCTAGATTGGTTAGGTGTCGCTTGGGAGCGTCCTACTTCGTGTTGTGGAGTTCAACCAAGAAGTTTGTATGGGCAAGGAGATCGCCTACTTCGTGAAGATCTACCCATAGTGAGGCTAGTCCTTCGTGGACGGAAGCCGTTATGGAATAGTCAAGGTTGCTACTTCGTGGATCCTTATGGGTGGAGCCCTCCGTGGACTCTCGCGACCGTTACCCTTCGTGGGTTCAAGACTCCATAAACGTGGACGTATGATAGCACCACCTATCGGAACCACAGGAAAAATCTTCGTGTCCCTCATGCGTTTGATCTTCCTTTCTCAACTCTTTACTTCCATGTGCAATGTCTTTATTTTCCGCTGCCATACTTGTTGACATGCATGTGTAGGGTGTGCTAGACTTGCTATAATTGCTAAAATCTGCCAACCAATTAACTTGGGAAAAGGTTAGGTTTCAATTCTTGCAATTAGTCTATTCACCCCCCCCTCTAGACACACACACTTCTAGTGATCCTTCAATTGGTATCAGAGCTTTGGTCTCCATTGCTTCTGTTTCATCACCGTGGAGGAACATGGATGTATCTAGTATAGGAAATTTGAGTTGTAGAGTGCCTATTCTTGATGGGGAGTACTATAGTCAATGGATATATAAGATGCTTGAGCTATTCAATGAATTTCATTTGAGCAAGTATGTTAAGAACCCCTATGTACCTCCCATTGATCCTTTACATCCCACACACGAAGAGGAAATTGATATGCTATGCAATCTTAGAACTGTTAATCTTATTGTTAGAGGATTGCCTAGGATTGTGCTTAATCAAATGAAGAATTTTGAATGTGCTTATACTCTGTGGAATGACTTAGAGAAACGATATCCAAGTTATTCATTGAGTAATCTTGATGAAATTCTTCATAAGACTATTGTCTTTCACAAAATGATGCCTAGTGATCCCATGTTTGATGACTATCTATTTGAGCTTAGAGACCTTGTGCATGCTAAAGGAGATGCCATAACTATCAACAACATCATTGTAGAAGCCATTCGAATTCATAAATTTGAACATTGTCATGATCACAACCCTAACGAATCTCTTGTTCCTTGTGACGAGGATTTCCCGCTTGATGATGATAATGTGGAACATGGCTACTATGGTGAAGATGAGTTGTTCGACATCGAGCATGAAAAGATCATAAAGAACCTAAGTCTTATGGCAAACTTCAAGGATTACATGTCCAGAGGAAAAGAGTGGATTCTCGATAGTGGATGTACCAATCATATGACCGGAGATAGAGAGATGTTTGAAGAGATCACACCAAACCATGGACCGCGAAGGTATGTAACTTTAGGAGACAACTCCAAGGGTAAGGTACATGGTCTTGGTAAGGTGGCCATATCCCATGATAGCTCTATTCGAAACGTCATGCTTGTTGAATCCCTTGGCTACAATCTTCTTTCCGTGTCTAGACTTGCCGATTTCGGTTTTAATGTGCTATTCACGAAAGTAGATTGCCAAGTGTTTCGTCAAGATAATCATAACATGGTCTTTACCGGTTTCCGTAGAGGTGATCTATATATTGTCGATTTCACTAAGAGATTCAAACCTCGTACTTGTCTTATTGCAAAATCTTCTAAAGGTTGGCTTTGGCATAGAAGACTAGGACATGTTGGCATGCGTAATCTAGACAAGCTTATCAAAGGTGATCATATACTTGGTGTTAAAGATGTTATCTTTGACAAAGATAGACTTTGTAGTGCTTGTCAAGCTGGAAAGAAAGTAGGCGGAAGTCATCCCGTTAAAAATATCATGACTACTAGGAGACCACTCGAGTTACTTCACATGGATCTTTTTGATCCCAATGCTTACAAGAGTCTCGTTGAAAATTCCTATGGTCTAGTTATAGTTGATGATTTTTCTAGATTTACATGGGTATTCTTTCTTGATGATAAGTCGCAGGTACAAAAGATCTTCAAGAACTTCGTTCGCAAAGCACAAAATCAGTTTGAAGTGAAGATCAAGAAGGTTCGGAGCAATAACGGATCGGAGTTCAAGAACACCCATGTAGATACCTTTCTTGATGAAGAAGGTATTTCACATGAGTTCTCGGCTACGTAAATGCCTCAACAAAATGGAGTTGTTGAGAGGAAGAACCGGACTCTTATTGAGATGTCAAGAACGATGCATGACGAATACAAGACGCCCAGACACTTTTGGGCAGAAGCCGTGGAAACAGCATGTCATGCCACAAACCGACTCTACTTGCACAAGCTTCTCGGTAAAACGACATATGAGCTACTCATCGGTAACAAACCCCAAGTTGGATACTTTCGATTATTCGGCTCAAATTGCTACATTCTTGACAAGCATCATCGTACTAAATTTGCTCCTAAATCTCATGAAGGATTCCTACTCGGTTACGGATCGAACTCTCACACTTACCGTGTCTACAACAACTTCACTCGAAAAGTTGAAGAGACGGTAGATGTGAAGTTTGATGAATCTAATGCTTCACAAGTCGAACAATTGCCAAGTGATGTAGGAGATAAGGATCCTTCGGAAGCTATCCAAGACTTGTCCATCGGCAAGATTCGTCCCATGGAGGTGAAGGAAAGTACTTCGTCAACTCAAGTGGAAGCCCCTACTTCACGTCAAGGTGAACCTCAACATGACATGGAGACATCCACAAGGGGTACACGACAAGATGATGAAGAGGAGGAAGTACATCATGAAGATCCACCACAACCTCCTTCACCACCACGTCAAGGAAATGACACCTTCAACAACAATGAAGATGAAGATGATGATGATGAAGAAGCTCCACCATCCAACAAGCCAAAGCTACCCCGAGTTCGAGCAAGAGTGACCAAGAACCATCCTCTAAACCAAATCTTTGGTGACATACAAACCGGGAAAATCACTCGCTCTAAAACTCGCTTAGCTAATTTTTGTGAGCATTATTCTTTCATCTCTAGCATTGAACCCTTGAAGGTAGAACAAGCTCTTGAAGACCCGGATTGGGTGAACGCAATGCATGAAGAGCTTCACAACTTCGAGATGAACGAAGTGTGGACACTCGTGGAGAAGCTCAAGGACGAGCACAACATCATCGGAACCAAATGGGTGTTTCGGAACAAGCAAGATGAAGACGGTCAAGTTGTACGCAACAAGGCGCGTCTCGTAGCCCAAGGATATACACAAGTCGAAGGTATGGACTACGGTGAGACCTATGCCCCCGTCGCTATACTTGAAGCTATTCGCATTCTTCTTGCTTATGCTAATCACCATGATATCACGCTTTATCAAATGGACATTAAAAGTGCATTCTTAAATGGTGAGATTGAAGAAGAGGTCTATGTAAAACAACCCCCTGGTTTTGTAAATCCTAAGAAACCTAATCATGTTTACAAGCTTCGTAAAGCTCTTTATGGTCTTAAGCAAGCCCCACGTGCTTGGTATAAATGCTTAACGAAGTTTCTCATTGAAAAAGGTTTTGAAATTGGTAAAATTGACGCAACCTTATTCACTAAGAGAGTTAATGGTGAATTATTTGTGTGCCAAAACTATGTGGATGATATTATCTTTGGATCTACTAACCCACAGTTTAGTGAAAGATTTGGAAGGTTGATGTCAGAGAAGTATGAGATGTCCATGATGTGTGAGATGAAATTCTTTCTTGGTTTGCAAATCAAGCAGACAAGAGAAGGAACTTTCATCTCTCAAACCAAGTATACCAAGGACTTGATCAAGAAGTTCAACATGCAAGAGTGTAAAGGTATGAAAACTCCTATGCCTACTAGTGGACATGTTGATCTTACCAAGGAGGACGAGCCGGTTGATCAAAAAGTTTATCGATCTATGATTGGTTCATTGCTATATCTATGTGCCTCTCGTCCCGATATCACGCTTAGTGTTTGCATGTGTGCTAGATATCAAGCTGCACCTAAAGAGTGTCATCTTTTGGCCGTGAAACGTATTGTGAGATATTTGATACAAACACCAAACTTTAGCATTCGATATCCCAAGGGATCTTCCTTTAACCTTGTTGGCTATCCCGATTCGGACTATGCCGGTGAAAAGGTTGATAGAAAATCCACCTCGGGTACATGTCAATTTCTTGGTAGATCTCTTGTGTCTTGGTCCTCCAAGAAACAAAACTCGGTATCTCTATCTACCGCCGAAGCTGAGTATATTGCCACCGGATCGTGTTGTGCACAATTGCTATGGATGACACAAACGCTTAAGGATTATGGAATACATGTGAAAAATGTTCCATTACTTTGTGACAATGAAAGTGCTATTAAGATTGGTCATAATCCTGTGCAACACTCTCAAACTAAGCATATTCAAGTTCGACATCATTTCATTCTTGATCATGTTGCCAAAGGAGATATTAATCTTAAGCATGTTCGTACCAACAAACAATTGGCTGATATCTTTACTAAGCCACTTGATGAGAAAGTGTTTTGTTACTTGAGGAGTGAGTTGAACATCATTGATGCTTCAAACTTGAGCTAGACTCACTCGGATGCATGCAAGGGGATGAGCTTACTTCACCATTCCATGCCATCATTACCATGAACTTCATATATCTTGGAATTCTATGCTCCCTTGTATTGCATTTAACCTTTTGTAGGTACTTGGAAGAACTTCATTCCACAAGATTGCCAACAACTCCAATCATAAGCAATCTTGTCATGACCAAGTATCCACAACCCCTCTTGATGATGGAAGGAAGAAGACAACTCAACCATATCCTTGACATATATTTGATGTGATCATATTTGCTAATTCTCAAATTGGTATCATGTCAAATGGATATATATTGTTCTTCCTTGCATGACTAACCCATGTAGGTGAAAAGAGAACCAAAACTAGAAGGATTGCTCCCAACTCAAGATGAGCCTCATCAACTTTGAGCATCCTCAACGAGTTCACCTACAAGCCACGTCATCAACATCACTCAAAGGTATGTACTCATATCCTTGAAAAAGCTTTACTCTAAGTCATGAGTTAAAGCAACTCAAGCGATATGAAAACATTAAAATGCTTAATCAAAAAATGGTAACCCCATTTTGAGCTTAACGATGAGTATGACCTATGATCAAGTATTCTTGCTTGGCTCCTAAGTCAATATACTCAAATATAGGTGACCTAGTCACCACCCATCATCTAGTTAAGTATCTTGTTTGGTTCATTCTCTATTTTGCAGGATTTCTTGGAATCACTCAAATCTTCTCTAGTTGATATCTCTTTGTAAAGTCTTTTGCATTTTCTTTAAAAATCCTTTTTCCACTCTGTTACAAGTTTTCCAAATAAATTTGCAAGTTTCTCAAACATTGCCAAGTTTCTGTTTACCCCTCGGAGCCACTGACTCAAACCTCTCGGTTCTACCGATTTAGTAGATGAGCTGCATAACAATGACTCGGTTCTACCGACCCGCTTGACTCGGAGCCACCGATTGGATTTCTTCTCTGGTTCGTGTTCGTATTAGCAAATCTTTGTTTCTTTTGTGATCCTTCAGTGATATCTTTGATTCTTCCGTGATCCCTTATTAAAAAAAGGGGGGAGAAACTCTATTCTAGGATCCCTGACTCAAAGGAGGAGAAGTCTTACAAGCTCTCAGATCAGCCAAAGAGGGAGAAATTATCTTAAATGATTCCCTCAGATGGTAATGCTCTCTATAATCTTCATTTCTGTGAACCCTACATTCTATGACCCTTGTTCTCAAGGATCCCTTCTTAATCAATGATCCCTCTATCTGTCCCTGTGTATGACCTTTTTGGAAATTAATGCCAAAGGGGGAGAAATACCAAAGCTTCAAAAGCTAAATGCTAAAGGGGGAGATACATGCTTATGCAAAGGGGGAGAGGAGTATATCAAAGCTTATACTTATATAGACAAGGGGAGAATACCAAAGTAGGGGGAGAAAAATATGTTTGGGGGGAAATGTGTTTATTTCATTTGACTACTCATGTTAGACTTTTCTCACACTATCCAATCCCAATATCTACATGCTAAGATTCAGAGGGAAAGGATGACCTACTATTTTCATATCTAAGGGGAGAAAGTTCTAAATGTTCTTGGAGACATATCAATCTTAAGGAATACTATCTTCTACACGTTCTCCATATCTTGGTACTATTGAGCTCTATTGCTTTTGATTGGTAGAACACACTTGTGTTTCCTAACATTGTTTTCTCAAGTGTGCTTCTACTAATAGAATGCTCAAGAACTCGAGGTAAGTATATGCATCATACCCTTGATCAAGATGATCTCTTGCTTCTTGCACATATTGTTTGCAAGAGTGAACTCTTGAACAAGGATACATCTCATTCATATATATTTGATGCATATAGCCAAGATACTCATGACTCATTATATCCCTTCTACTATATGTGTGTCCATGCATTCCAAAGCAATTATCCTTTAAAGGGATTGCACACATTTAGGGGGAGCAAATCTAAGTCATGTGTCTCTCAAAGTCTTCATTATATCCATGCATATCTTTATTTGAAGCTTTGATTGTATGTTGTCATCAATTACCAAAAAGGGGGAGATTGAAAGCACAATGTGCTCCCTTGGTGGTTTTGATAATTCATGACAACATACATTGTCTCTTGGACTAATATTTCTACCTAGTGTATTTCAGGTGAAAGTCCATAGAGAGAGATGGGTTGGCAAAAAGGATTGTGTGGAGATACCCCAAAGATGCAAGGAAATGGATTGACAATGCTTCAAGCAAGAGGACTCTACATTTTACTTTGTGAGAAATCACTTTGAGTCCATAGGAAAGCCAATACTATTAAAAGGGGGTAAGGTATTGTTGGTGAACAAGATGCTCCACGTGCACAAGTGATAGTCACCAAAAACACCCACAAACTCTTCCACAAAAGTCTGTCCAATGCGAAATATCCAAAATCGGTGCAACCAACAATTCCCACTCGGTCCCACCGATTCCCAAACTCAGACAGACCCATGCCAAACCCTAGCCATTCGATGAAACCGATTCTGCATCGGTGCCACCGAGTTCAGTTGCCAACTTTCTGTTTAGCTATTTTCAAGCTTCGGTACCACCGAGTTTTGCCAGTCGGTCTCACCGAGATTTGGACCAACTTCCTGGTTAGCTATTCACAAGAATCGGTACCACCGAGAATTGTGAATCGGTCTCACCGAGTTTTTGGACCAACTCTCTGGTTAGCCAGGGTCAAGAATTGGTACCACCGAGATTTGAGAATCGGTGTGACCGAGTTGTGCAATCTGACCGTTGGTCACCTAATTGGTACCACCGAGAGTTATATATCGGTCTCACCGAGATTCAAAAGTTACTGCCTTTTGGTCACTTCGGTACCACCGATTTTTACACTTCGGTGTCACCGAGTTGGTCACTTTAGGTGTAACGGTTTGATTTTTGGGGATGCCTATATATACCCCTTCACCACCACCTACTCGAAAGAGAAGCACTCAGAACTATTCCATACTTGCCCCATCCAATTTTCTGAGAGAGAGCCACCTACTCATGTGTTGAGATCAAGCTATTCCATTCCTACCATATGAATCTTGATCTCTAGCCTCCCCAAGTTGCTTTCCACCAAATCAATCTCTTCCACCATAGCCAAATCTGTGAGAGAGTGATTGTGTGTTGAGGAGTCTATCATCTTGAAGCACAAGAGCAAGGAGTTCATCGACATTGCCGAGCTTATTACCTTTTGGAGGGTGGTGCCTGCTAGATTAGTTAGGTGTCTCTTGGGAGCCTCCTACTTCGTGTTGTGGAGTTGAACCAAGAAGTTTGTATGGGCAAGGAGATCGCCTACTTCGTGAAGATCTACCCATAGTGAGGCTAGTCCTTCGTGGACGGAAGCCGTTATGGAATAGTCAAGGTTGCTACTTGGTGGACCCTTATGGGTGGAGCCCTCCGTGGACTCTCGCGACCGTTAGCCTTCGTGGGTTGAAGACTCCATAAACGTGGACGTACGATAGCACCACCTATCGGAACCATGGGAAAAATTTATTGTCCCTCATGCGTTTGATCTTCCCATCTCAACTCTTTACTTCCATGTGCAATGTCTTTACTTTCCGCTGCCATACTTGTTGACATGCATGTGTAGGGTGTGCTAGACTTGCTATAATTGCTAAAATCTACCAACCAATTAACTTGGGAAAAGGTTAGGTTTTAATTCTTGCAAGTAGTCTATTCACCCCCCTCTAGACACACACACTTCTAGTGATCCTTCACCCATGTGCAAACTAAGTAAGGTGGCAGTTGATCAAGACGCCGGACGGCCCATCATCCATAGACGGTGGCTCAGAGCCCATGAAGTTAAGGACTCCGGTTCAAGTTTCCTTAAAGTACAAGATAAGTTAGAGATGTAGTAAATCACGGGTCATAATATGACCCAGACTCTGTTGTAAACCCTAGGGCTTGACCTGTATATAAAGGCAAGCCCCTAGTGCCGAAACTCTCAAGTTACAATCTCTCGATAGCTAGGTTAGCGATTCCGCACCCTTGTAATCGAGGTCCATCAATCTAATACACGAAAAGCAGGACGTAAGCAATTACCTCCATAGGAGGGGCCGAACCTGGGTAAACCCGACTCTCTCTCTTGCTTAACCCCTTCGAGTCGCCACCAAGCGGCGATGGCCTCACACCTAAGTCCTGTTACAAGGACATCTGCCGGGTTGATAAAACCACGACAGGTAGTGTGGTTGTACATGTTTGGTTCGGACGATTAGCAAATCTTAAATCTCACATTTTCGAAAACAACACTGTCAACTTGCCTTGGTGCACTACTTCTTTATCAAGTAGTTACCTAGCTGAACATCTCCCAAGGTATTAGTGGCACCCATTGCGGTTTTCAAAAGTCTTAGTAAAATCACACTTGTTTCTTTCCAATGCAATGACCCTGCCTCAATCCCTTAGAAAAGCTTCTAGAAGCACCTAACTACTTCCCAAAAGACAATTCTAACAAGGATAGAGTTATGAACAATGCAAGTATCAACGGAATTATGCAATCAGAGCCAGGCTGATACGTCCATTTTGCATCATGATTTCTTACTGTTATTTATTATCTTTTGTTGAATAATAATGCTTTAGGGAGGCATTCTAATGCCTTTTCTCTCATAATATGCAAGGTTTACACAAAGAGGGAGAATACCGGCAACTGGAATTCTGGACCTAAGAAAAGCACATCAGAGATACCTATTCTGCACAACTCCAATGAAGCTGAAATTTTACGGAGATTATTTTTGTATTGAATAAAAAATACTGGAGCAGAAAACTACCGGAGGGGGCCTGCCAGGTGGGTACAACCCAACAGGGCGTGCCCTGGTGTATCGTGGCCTCCTCGGCCCACCTCCGGTGCCCATCTTCCGGTATATAGTCACATTTCACCTAGAAAAAATCATAGGAGGACTTTCGGGACGAAGCGCCGCCGCCTCGAGGCGGAACTTGGGCAGGAGCACTTTTGCCCTCTGGCAGAGCGATTCCGCCGGGGGAACTTCCCTCCCGGAGGGGGAAATCGAAGCTATAGTCATCACCAACACCCCTCGCATCTTTGGGAGGCCAATCTTCATCAACATCTTCAACAACACCATCTCCTCGCAAACCCTAGTTCATCTCTTGTGTTCAATCTTTGTACCGGAACCTTAGATTGGTACCTGTGGGTGACTAGTAGTGTTGATTACCTTGCGTAGTTAATAACTATATGGTTTATTTGGTGGAAGACCATATGTTCAGATCCGTTATGCTATTCAATACCTCTCTAATCTTGAGCATGTTTATTATTTGTGAGTAGTTACCTTTGTACTTGAGGTCACGCGAGAAGTCATGTTCCAAGTAATCATGTGAATTTGATATGTGTTCGATATTTTGATTATATGTATGTTGTGATTCCCTTAGTGGTGTCATGTGAGCGTCGACTACATGACGCTTCACCATTCATTGGCCTAATGGAATGCATTGTGGAGAAGTTATTACATGATGGGTTGCTAGAGTGACAACAGCTTAAACCCTAGTTTATGCGCTACTTCGTAAGTGGCTGATTTGGATCCAACCATTTAATGCTATGGTTAGATTTTATCTTAATACTTTTCTCGTAGTTGCGGATGCTTTCGAGGGGGTTAATCATAAGTGGGAGGTTGTTCAAGTAAGAACAACACCCAAGCACCGGTCCACCCACATATCATATTATCAAAGTAGCGAACACGAATCAAATCAACATGATAAAAGTGACTAGATGAAATTCCCGTGTACCCTTAAGAACACTTTGCCTATTACTAGAGATTGTTCTGGCCTGTCCTTTGCGACAAAAGGATTGGGCTACCTTGCTGCACCTTGTGTACCGTTACCGTTACTTGCTCGTTATCAATTATCTTGCTATCAAACTACCTATTACCTACAATTTTAGCGCTTGCAGAAATTACATTGTTGAAAACCACTTGTCATTTCCTTCTGCTCCTCGTTGGGTTCGACACTCTTACTTATCGAAAGGACTACGATTGATCCCCTATACTTTTGGGTCATCAAGACTCTTTTCTAGCGTCGTTGCGGGGGAGTGAAGCGCTCTTGCTAAGTGGAAATCGGTAAGGAAAAACATATACTACGTGCTGAAATTAATTGCTACTTGCTACTATGGACAACAATCCTTTGAGGGGTTTGTTCGGGGTATCTTCACCTCGACCGGAACCACAATTAGTTGCCCCTCAACCTACTGCACCTTCTGAAAATATTGGTTATGAAATTCCTTCGGGTATGGTAGAACAACTTCTTGCTAAACCTTATGCAGGAGATGGAACTGAACATCCTGATATGCACCTATTATATGTGAACAAAATTTGTGGATTATTTAAGCTTGCAGGTTTACCCGGAGATGAAGTTAAGAGGAAGGTTTTCCCTTTATCTTTGAAGGGAAAAGCAATGACATGGTGTAGGCTATGTGATGATCTTGGATCGTGGAACTGGAATCGTTTCAAATTGGAATTCCACCAAAAGTTTTATCCCTTGCATCTAGTTCATCATGATCGGAATCATATATATAATTTTTGGCCTCCTGAAGGAGAAAGCATCGCTCTAGCTTGGAGGAGGCTTATGTCAATGTTATATTCATGCCCCAATCATGACATTCCAAGAGAAGTAATCATTCAGAATTTTAATGCTCGACTTTCTCATAATTATCAGTCCATGCTCGATACTTCTTGTGCTGGTTCTTATATGAAGAAGACTATTGAATTCAAGTGGGATCTCTTAGAAAGGATTAAATGCAACTCTGAAGATTGGGAACTCGACGAAGGTAATGAGTCAGATATAAATCTTGAATTTGATTGTGGTAAATCTTTTATGAATACCGATACTTTTCAGAAGTTTAGCACTAAATATGGACTTGACTCTGAGATAGTAGCCTCTTTCTGCGAAGCATTTGCTACTCACGTTGACCTCCCTAAGGAGAAGTGGTTTAAATATCATCTCCCTATTAAAGAAGAAATTAAAGAACCGGTCATAGCTAAAGAAGAAACCATCATTTACAATGTTGATCCAGTTGTGCCTCCTGCTTATATTGAAAAACCACCTTTCCCTGTTAGGATAAAGGAACATGCTAAGGTATCAACTGTGGTTCGTAAGAGTAACATAAGAGCACCTAAGCCCCCTGAGCAAATTAAAGTAGAACCTAGTGTTGCTATGGTTAAAGATCTCTTGGTAGAAAATATTGATGGGCATGTTATCTACTTCTGTGATGAAGCTACTAGAATTGTTGCTAAACCCGATGAAAAAGATAAACATGGACCCATAGAAGGCATGCCTGTTGTCTCAGTCAAAACAGGAGATCATTGCTATCATGGTTTATGTGATTTGGGTGCTAGTGTGAGTGCTATCCCTTTTACTCTGTACCAAGAAATTATGGTTGAAATAGCACCTGCTGAAATATAAGACATTGATGTTACTATTAAACTTGCTAATAGAGACACTATCACACCACTTGGGATTGTTAGAGATGTTGAAGTCTTGTGTGGGAAAGTAAAATACCCTACTGATTTTCTACTCCTTGGTTCCCCACAAGATGAGTTTTGTCCCATTATCTTTGGTAGACCTTTCTTGAGCACCGTCAATGCTAAGATACATTGTGAAACACAAACTGTCGGTGTCAGTTTTGGTAATGTGTCTCATGAGTTTAATTTTTCCAAGTTTAGTAGACAACCTCCTGATAAAGCGTGATCTAGTAAGGATGAAATAATTGGTCTCACTTCCATTGCTGTGCCTCCCACTGATCCATTGGAATAATATTTACTTGACCATAAAAATGATATGCATTTGCGTGAAAGAAATGAAATTGATAAAATTTTCTTTGAACAACAACTTCTCCTGAAACACAATTTGCCAATTGAAACTCTTGGAGGTCCTGCTCCACCTAAAGGTGATCCTGTGTTTGAATTGAAACAATTGCCTGACACACTGAAGTATGCTTATCTTGATGAGAAAAAGATATATCCTGTTATTATTAGTGCTAACGTTTTAGAACATGAAGAAGAGAGATTATTAAAAGTTCCGAGGAAGCACCGGGCTGATATTGGATATACTCTTGATGATCATAAGGGCATTAGTCCCACTCTATGTCAGCACAAGATTAATATGGAACCTGATGCTAAACCCGTTGTTGATCACCAACGGCGTTTGAATCCTAAGATGAAGGAAGTGGTAAGAACTGAAATATTAAAACTTTTGGAAGCATGTATAATCTATCCCATAGCTGATAGTAGATGGGTAAGTCCCGTTCATTGTGTCCCTAAGAAAGGAGGTATTACCATTGTTCCCAATGATAAGAATGAACTCATTCCACAAGAATTGTCACTGGCTATAGAATGGTAATTGAATTTAGAAAATTAAATAAAGCTACTAGGAAAGACCATTACCCTCTACTATTCATTGATCAAATGCTAGAAAGACTATCTAAGCACCCACACTTTTGTTTCCTAGATGGATATTCTGGTTTCTCTCAAATACCTGTGTCACAATACGATCAAGAGAAAACTACCTTTACCTACCCTTTTGGAACCTATGCTTATAGGCGTATGCCTTTTGGTTTATGCAATGCACCTGCTACCTTTCAAAGATGTATGACCGCTATATTCTCTCATTTTTGTGAAAAGATTGTGGAGGTTTTCATGGATGATTTTTCAGTTTACGGAACTTCTTTTGATGATTGCTTAAGCAACCTTGATCGAGTTTTGGAGATGTGAACAAACTAATCTCGTCTTGAATTGGGAGAAGTGCCACTTTATTATTAATGAAGGCATTGTCTTGGGGCTTAAAATCTCTGAACGAGGCATTGAGGTGGATAAATCTAAAGTTGATGCAATTGAGAAAATGCCATGTCCTAAAGATATTAAAGGTATACGAAGTTTCCTTGGTCATGCTGGTTTTTATAGGAGGTTAATTAAAGACTTCTCTAAAAATTCTAGGCCTCTTACTAATCTTTTGCAATAGGATATTCCTTTGGTTTTTGATGATGATTGTGTGGAAGCCTTTGAAACACTCAAGAAAGCCTTAACCTCTGCACCTATCGTTCAACCACCTGATTGGAACTTGCCTTTTGAAATTATGTGTGATGCTAGTGATTATGCTGTTGGTGCTTTTCTAGGACAAAGAGTAGATAAGAAATTGAATGTTATCCATTATGCCAGTAAAACTCTAGACAGTGCCCAACGAAATTATGCTACCACTAAAAAAGAATTTTTAGCGGTTGTGTTTGCTTGTGATAAATTTAGATCCTATATTGTTGATTCAAAAGTTATTGTTCACACCGATCATGCTGCTATAAAATACTTTATGGAAAAGAAACATGCTAAACCTAGACTCATTAGGTGGGTTCTCTTGCTTCAAGAATTTGACTTACACATCGTTGATAGGAAGGGAGCTAAGAACCCCATAGCCGATAACTTGTCTAGGTTAGAAAACACTCTTGATGACCCACTACCTATTGATGATAGTTTCCCTGACGAACAACTAGCTGCAATAAATGTTTCACAAAACACACCTTGGTGTGCTGATTACGCTAACTACATTGTCGCTAAATATATACCACCTAGCTTCACATACGAACAAAAGAGAAAAAAATTCTATGACTTGAGACATTACTTTTGGGATGACCCACATCTTTATAAAGGAGTAGATGGTATTATTAGACGTTGTGTACCTAAGCATGAACAGGAACAAATACTACGGAAATGTCATTCCGAAGCTTATGGAGGACATCATGCGGGAGATAACTGCTCATAAGGTATTGCAATCTAGTTTTTATTGGCCTACTCTTTTCAAGGATGCCCGTAAGTTTGTCTTGTCCTGTGATGAATGTCAAAGAATTGGTAATATCGGTAAGCGTCAGGAAATGCCTATGAATTATTCACTTGTTTTTGAACCATTTGACGTTTGGGGTTTTGATTATATGGGGCCTTTTCCTTCCTCCAACGGGTACACTCATATTTTGGTTGCTATTGATTATGTCACTAAGTGGGTAGACGCTATTCCAACTAGTAGTGCTGATCACCACACTTCCATTAAAATGCTTAAATAGGTTATCTTCCCGAGGTTTGGAGTCCCTAGATATTTAATGACCGATGGTGGTTCACACTTTATCCATGGTGCTTTCCATAAGATGCTTGATAAATATGATGTTAACCATAGAATTGCATCACCCTATCATCCTCAATCTAGTGGTCAAGTAGAACTTAGCAATAGAGAAATAAAATTAATATTACAAAAAACTATCAATAGGTCTTGTAAGAATTGGTCTAAGAAATTAGATGATGCACTTTGGGCCTATAGAATAGCCTATAAAAATCCTATGGGTATGTCTTCATACAAAATGGTGTATGGAAAATCTTGTCATTTACCTCTAGAATTAGAACACAAAGCATTTTGGGCAATTAAAGAACTTAACTATGACTTCAAACTTGCCGATGAGATGAGGCTATTTGATATTAGCTCACTAGATGAATGGAGAACCCAAGCCTATGAAAATGGCAAATTATTAAAAGAAAAAGTGAAAAGATGGCATGACAAAAGAATCCAAAAGCGGGAATTCAAAATAGGAGACTATGTTATTTTGTTCAACTCTCGTTTAAGGTTTTTTGCAGGAAAGCTTCTCTCCAAATGGGAAGGACCATATGTTATCGAAAAGGTTTATCATTCTGGAGCTATCAAGATTAATAACGCCGAAGGTACTAACCCGAAGGTGGTCAATGGACAAAGAATTAAGCATTATATCTCAGGCACGCCTATTAACGTTGAAAGCAATGTTATCCAAACCATGACACCGGAGGAACACATAAAAGAAACCTTCCGGAACTCTCCAGAATTCTGAAAAATAGGAGGTACATGATACGGTAAGTAAACGGACTCCGAAAAATCCGCAAAAATATTTTTTGTTAGTTTTGGAATATTAGAAAATTTTGGAAATAAAGAAATAAACCAGAAAGTGATCGAGGTGAGCACGATACACGAGGGCGCGCCAGGCACCCCTGGGCGTGCCCTATGGGTTGTGCCCACCTCGGACACCTTCCCGACCCCGTTTTCCTTCCATACGCTTGTTCGCCAAGAATAAAAATTCTCTATATATACCCTCGACTGTTTCGACAACCGCATCGCAGAAAAATCCTCTGTTCTTGTTTCGTGCTGTTTTCCTGTCAGATCTGTCAAGTCAGGCATCATGTCTTCTCCCTCTTCTAATAACGTGGAAGAAGATGCCTGGCTAATGAAGATAGAGCTGAAGATGGAGGAGCCGGAAGAAGCCAACAAGGAACACAATGGCAAGGATGCTATGGTGTATCAGCCCACTGAAGGAGAGCAATCCATGCCGATGAAGGAGGGAGAATAAGAAGATATCCTTCAACCTTATTACAGTCATCTTACCCCAATTGAAATTGAAGCTTTTAGAGCTTTCGAAGCGGTCCGTGTTCAGAATAAATTTCTCATCCGTGAAAATATTTTGCTAGAGGATCACATCAATAACCTTCGGAGAGTCATCCGCAAATTCGAGCACCTTTTGAAGTTGAAGTGTGACACCTCTACACCACAACCTTCTTCATCACCACCACCAAAGGAGACTTGAGCACACGGGTATGGGCACTCCCCTTGGCTTGAGCCAAGCTTGGGGGAGGTGCCCCGGTATCGTATCACCACCACTTTTATTCACCTTTAACTATTTTAGTTCGATCTTTAGTTTCCCTTTGCTTTAGTTGAATAAAAGTTTAGCATGATCTATTTTCGTGTGTTAGTTTCGTGGCCTATCTATCTATGTAATCGAGTGAGAGTTATATAATAAAGTTTAGTTTGAGTTTTTACCTCTCTACTTTCTTGTTGCAATCAAAATAAAGGAAAAAGAAAACAAATGAAAAGAATCATATGCTAATCTTATGGTGAGTAATGACATCACATAAGGGAAAGTATAAGTAGTAAAATTTATTGGAGATTGACAAACATAGCATTGGTCAATGATGCAATTCATGAAAGAATTAATAAGGGAAGAGAAGATTCACATGCAAATACACCATCTTGGACATCTTTTATGATTGTGAGCCCCCATCAAATATTATATGTAAAAATTGTTGACGTTGGACAAGCAAGATAACGTAATTATTTATGTTTGTTCATATCCACATAGATGTTATATTGTCATAGATCCTTTAACTTGTCGTGCCTGCCCAATATCCTTGCTAGCCAAAAATTCCGCACTAAGTAGAGATACTACTTCTGCACCCAAAAACCCAAATCCAAATTCATTCTTTGAGTGTCCACCATAACTACCTATGGATCGAGAAAGATCCTTCAAGTAAGTTGTCATTGGTGCAATAAGGCAATAAAAATTGCTTCTAAAAGTGTTTGATCAATTAGTGTAAGAGAAAATTGAGCGTTATATGAACTTATGATGGCAAAGTAATAAAAGCGATGGACTGCATAATAAAGTTGCTATCATAGGGGGCCATATAGCATGACGTTCTTTTACATTAAGGGATTGGGCATACAAACCAATAAGCGCATGACAACCTGTGCTTCCCTCTCCGAAGGGCCAATCTTTTACTTTCATGTATTTACTTTTATGCAAGAGTCAAAGTATTCTTCCCTATTCCTATTTTCTTTTTTCTTTTTGCAAGCATCATGTGGCGAGGAAAGATCTAGGCACATATATCCAGTTGGATATGAGTGGTCAAGAGTTATTATTGTCGACATCACCCTTGAGGTGAATACGTTGGCAGGCGAAACTATAAGCCCCTATCTTCCTATGTGTCTGGTTGAAACTTTTTGTTCATGGGTATGTCGGGAGTGTTAGCAATCATAGAAGACTAAATGATGGTTTAGTATGTGGACTTGCCAAAAGGCTCCGACATGAGACCCTTCCTGAAAATATAATGAATTGTAGTTGCAAAGTTGACTGAGAACATAGTTTGTTGGTTTCCAATAAGGTTTATGCTTCATACTTCTATGTTGTAATGAATTGTTACTTGTTCATAAGAAGCTATATGATAAAAATGTATTGAATAAATTTTATGTTAAAGTTCGTTGCTGTTATATTAATAAGCATGATGCTTCTATGTCTGTATTTTGTTTTTATCGACACCTCTCTCTCAAACCATGTGGACATGCTTTTCAATATCTGTTTTCGCTTGAGGACAAGTGAGGTCTAAGCTTGGGGGAGTTGATACGTCCATTTTGCATCATGATTTCTTACTGTTATTTACTATGTTTTGTTGAATAATAATGCTTTAGGGGGTGATTCTAATGCCTTTTCTCTCATGATATGCAAGGTTTACACAAGGAGGGAGAATACCGGCAGATGGAATTCTGGACCTAAGAAAATCACATCAGAGATACCTATTCTGCACAACACCAATGAAGCTAAAATTTTATGGAGATTATTTTTGTATTTAATAAAAAAATACTGGAGCAGAAAACTACCGGAGGGGGCCTGCCAGGTGGGCACAACCCACCAGGGCGCGCCCTGGTGTATCGTGGCCTCCTCGGCCCACCTCCGGTGCCCATCTTCTGGTATATAGTCACATTTAACCTCGAGGCGGAACTTGGGCAGGAGCACTTTTGCCCTCCGGCAGAGCGATTCCACCGGGGGAACTTCCCTCCCAAAGGGGGAAATCGAGGCTATCGTCATCACCAACACCCCTCTCATCTTTGGGAGGCCAATCTTCATCAACATCTTCAACAACACCGTCTCCTCTCAAACCCTAGTTCATCTCTTGTGTTCAATCTTTGTACCGGAACCTCAGATTGGTACCTGTGGGTGACTAGTAGTGTTGATTACCTTGCGTAGTTGATTACTATATGGTTTATTTGGTGGAAGATCATATGTTCAGATCCATTATGCTATTTAATACCCGTCTGATCTTGAGCATGTTTATTATTTGTGAGTAGTTACATTTGTTCTTGAGGTCACGGGAGAAGTCATGTTGCAAGTAATCATGTGAATTTGATATATGTTCGATATTTTGATGATATGTATGTTGTGATTCCCTTAGTGGTTGTGAACGTTGACTACATGACACTTCACCATTCATGGGCCTAAGGGAATGCATTGTGGAGTAGTTATTAGATGATGGGTTGCTAGAGTGACTGAAGCTTAAACCCTAGTTTATGCGCTACTTCGTAAGGGGGTGATTTGGATCCAAACATTTATTGCTATGGTTAGATTTTATCTTAATACTTTTCTCGTAGTTGCGGATGCTTGCGAGGGGGTTAATCATAAGTGGGAGGTTGTTCAAGTAAGAACAGCACCCAAGCACCGGTCCACCCACATATCAAATTATCAAAGTAGCGAACACGAATCAAACCAACATGATAAAAGTGACTAGATGAAATTCCCGTGTACCCTCAAGAACACTTTCCCTATTACTAGAGATTGTTCTGGCCTGTACGGTGCCACAAAAGGATTGGGCTACCTTGCTGCACCTTGTTTACCGTTACCGTTACTTGCTCGTTATGAATTATCTTATTATCAAACTACCTGTTACCTACAATTTCCGTGCTTGCAGAAATTTCCTTGCTGAAAACCGCTTGTCATTTCCTTCTGCTCTTCGTTGGGTTCGACACTCTTACTTATCGAAAGGACTACGATTGATCCCCTATACTTGTGGGTCATCACAAGCCTCGGAGGTTTGCCATCACAAAAGGATCATGCTTTTGATGCAAAAGTACATACTATAATGGCATAAAAAGGGTTTCATCAACATGGTCAAAGAGATGCTTGCCTTGGTTGGCCTAGTGTTGAATGTCTTCAAATCCTTCTCCTTCTATTCCCTTGTCGCAAACATGATCTAATGTCGCAAGGTAATGAGGCTAAAATAAGGCAACAGCAAAGCAAAGAAATACAAGTACTCAGAAAATGGCAAACCATTTTTTCATACTAGGATGAAAACTAAAAATACCATACTTCTTAGTTTTGGAGTTGGAGCTATAAAAATAGAGACATGGATTTTCAAATTTGAACATTACAGAAAAGTGTGAGAGACATATATGACAGATACACCATTAAATAGGTGTCATATTTAGAGGAATATAGGAGTTGGAATTATTTCATTTGGACAGTTATTTTATCATGTGGAATGTTTGCCAAGTCTCTGGAAAAAGAAAATGAGAAAATGTCACTGTGTAGTGGGCCGAAACGGCTGGCCGAGTTGGCCCAGAGGCAGAAGTGGCCCGAGGAGAACCGGTGCGCATGCGCTCTTGTTCAAACCCGACAGGTGGGCCCCCTTGCCAGTGAGAGAGAGGGCGGGAGAGAGGAGAGTTTGACAGGTGGGCCCTTCCTGTCATCCCTAACCTCCCGGCTAGGGAGCCAACATGCTCACCGTCGGCGATGCGGGCCACGATGGGGTGAGTGGTTGGCATTGGCATGCTCAGGGTGGAGTCACCGTTCGGTGGAGGTTTAGGTGAGCATTGAAGGAGCCCGGTTCTTCGATGGCAACCAACAAGGCTGCGACGCTTCGGGAGGAGGTCACTCTGGTCAACTTGTGTTGCGACCGAAGAAGAAAACAATGGGGATGAGTCAGGATACTGTGGAGGTTTCAAATCTAGGAAGAATGGAGGCAGGGGAGCTCACTACCGTGAGAATGACGGCTACCCGAGGTGGCGGAGCTCGAGCTTGATCTCGAGCTCGGGCGGTTTCGAGGACGAACAGGGGTGGATGGGTGCAATTGAGAGTGAGAGAGAGTGAGAGGGGGAGATAGGAGGGCTCAGGGAGGCCTCTTTATAGGCTGGCCATGGTGCACCGTGAGCAGAGCTCATGGGTGCCCACGAAGATGGCACTGATGGCTAAGGGAGGAGGCATGGGGCGCTCTACGGTGCTCGTGGGATAAGTGTATGGCAGTGGGAGGAGAATGGGAAGGACCCAGAGGAATTCAGGCTCGCGCGTGCGAGCTTGTTCATAGCAGCTCTCGGGCGGCCCGGTACGCGTGCGAGAGCGGCCAATAGGAGGGAGAGAGAGATAGGAGAGGGGCAACATCTTGTTGCGTTGCTGACGTCAAGGGTACTGGCAGGCGTGCGGGGGAAGGCCGAGGCTGTCGGGGCCTTGGGCAGGGCGCGGCTACAGTGTCGGGGCGCAGTGTAGCGTGCTATAGAGCGCCCATATGGTCGGCATGGTCATGCCCCCACGCGCTCTGGCGTGTCTTCAAGTGTCCTATCGGGTTCTGAGGGGCCCTAGAGTGCTTAGGACCTAAGGTAGAAATAAAAGAATGGAGGGAGGAGAGATGCTGCCATGGCCGTCCAGAGAAGAAAATGGAGGGGTTTCGCCCACCAATAATTGAGCTGAGGCCATTGATACGTCCATTTTGCATCATGATTTCCTACTGTTATTTACTTTATTTTGTTGAATAATAATGCTTTGGGGAATGATTCTAATGCCTTTTCTCTCATAATATTTAACGTTTACACAAAGAGGGAGAATACTGACAGCTGGAATTCTGGACCTAAGAAAAGCACATCAGAGATACCTATTTTGCACAACTCCAATGAAGCTAAAACTTTACGGAGATTATTTTTGTATATCATAAAAAATACTGGAGCAGAAAACTACCGGAGGGGGCCAGCCAAGTGGGCACAACCCACCAGGGCGCGCCAGACCCCCCTGGGCGCGCCCTGGTGTATCATGGCCACCTCGGCCCACCTCCGGAGCCCATCTTCTGGTATATAGTCACATTTGACCTAGAAAAATCAGTGGAGGACTTTTGGGACGAAGCGCCGCCGCCTCGAGGCAGAACTTGGGCTGGAGCACTTTTGCCCTCCGGCGGAGCGATTCCGCCGGGGGAACTTCCCTCCTGGAGGGGGAAATCGAAGCCATCGTCATGACCAACACCCCTCTCATCTTTGGGAGGCCATTCTTCATCAACACCTTCGAGAGCACCATCTCCTCTCAAACCCTAGTTCATCTCTTGTGATCAATCTTTGTACCAGAACCTCAGATAGGTACCTATGGGTGACTAGTAGTGTTGATTACCTTGCGTAGTTGATTACTATATGGTTTATTTGGTGGAAGATTATATGTTGAGATCCATTATGCTATTTAATACCCCTCTGATCTTGAGCATGATTACTATTTGTGAGTAGTTACCTTTGTTCTTGAGGTCACGGGAGAAGTCATGTTGCAAGTAATCATGTGAATTTGATATATGTTCGATATTTTGATGATATGTATGTTGTGATTTCCTTAGTCGTGTAATGTGAATGTCGACTACATGTCACTTCACCATTCACGGGCCTAAGAGAATGCATTGTGGAGTAGTTATTAGATGATGGGTTGCTAGAGTGACAGAAGCTTAAACCCTAGTTTATGCGCTACTTCGTAAGGGGCTGATTTGGATCCAAACGTTTAATGCTATGGTTAGATTTTATCTTAATACTTTTCTCATAGTTGCGGATGCTTGCGAGGGGGTTAATCATAAGTGGGAGGTTGCTCAAGTAAGAACAACACCCAAGCACCGGTCCACCCACATATCAAATTATCAAAGTAGCGAACACGAAT